>CM076570.1:782450606-782677012 GCA_034641835.2 Pinus albicaulis
TTGGAGGATGGAATTCTTGAGTAGTTGGGTTATCATTTGCAGCAAGATCGATATCAGATAGTGTCCGGTGTTGATGCCAAGGTTTGTAGAATGGACGGAATGCTTGCCAATTTCTGATAAATTCTTCAGCAGAATTTCCTATGTCACTGGAAATATGGCGAAATGGTTTGTAAAGCATAATTTCAACTCTACAGAAGTCAACATAAGATGAGTCAGTTATGGATGGTATTGAGGAATAGCGTGGTATGATACAAAGAATTTCTTGTTCAGGTCTTTGTTTCCATTTTTTTTTCTTACGACGAGGATCATATGAACACGATCTTGCTATTTGTATAAGTGATGTGGATTCTAAGTGAGAAGGTCGATGGATGTATGTATCTATGAAGTGTGGTGATGGAGGAGTGGTGATGTTATTCTCTGGAAGGCGCATATAGATTTGTTGGCTTACATTTAAAGGGAAGAAGGAGCGACTACACAATGTTAGTGGTAATTTTTGTATCATATGACAGGTTTCTTGTGCTCCTATGTCACGATCGACAAGAGTTTCTGCAAGGAATTTTTGAAATGCAGATGTTGCTGGGTCAACATTAGATGAAGCGAGTACAATTCTACATAGCATGTCATGGAATGTTTCGGATTTTTTTATGCTTTGGATGCATATTTGGAAATATATTTTTGAATGGCATGGATTGAGAGTACTGGTTGGTAATCAATATTTGCACACCAGATAGATAGGATGGTAAGGTTATGGGTATTTAGTCGATCATCATTGCGAGCGGGAGTGTATGTTTTTTGGCCATTGGATTCAATGAACAAGGACAAATGTGCATGTAATTGCCAAGGTCCTTTATATCGACATTCGAATGAGGAGCCTTTTTTTCTGAGGAATGTGTTTTCAGTGCATTTTGTGTGTCTCCCAATGCAATTAATAAGTTGGACATAATGATTAAAAGGATTGTTTCTAAGAATATTTGACATGGACAATAAGCAAGGGGTCTTCTACATTTGTTTGAGAAATTGATTAGTTAGAAATTATAGAAAGCCAAGGGTTCCAAGCTGATATGTATTTTTCGAAGAATTTTTTAGTACTATCAACTGCTTCTATGTCATCCTAATTAAGAGTTTCCATATCATGTGCATTTTGTATTCAGAGGAAGCCATGGATGTGCATTGATCCTCTATGTTGCCATTCATACCTGCGAAGGATGCTTTTTTTTTAGAAAATTTTGAAATATAAGGAGTTTGATGTATAGAGAATTATGAAAGTAATGTGGTAGAGTGCATACCTATACCAGTAGTCTTTCGTTTGCAAGTGTTTCTCCAAGATAAATTCATGAAATATTGTGAATCTATGGTTCATATATAGTGATGTTAAGTGGGGGTTAAAGATAATGTTATCATTCCTCCATTTGTGTTGTTTTGCAACATTAGGAGGTGGAATTCTTGGCATGATTGCATGAAGATCAGGCCATTTTGTATCAGCTACACTTAATGTGAAGAAGAACGTAGGGCAGCTGAGTTGAGATATCATGTTTGTCAGTTCATTTTTAGCTTTGTGCCAAAAATATCTTGTGCCACGTAGAAAGCTACCAAAACGCATCACTTGTTCTGCCAATTTTTCGTCTGTAAATTATTGTAGTCAGATGTTCAATTCTTGGATTGATGTTGGGAAGCCATCTCCAATGTTTTTTTTTACAAATAAGGATGTTGTTTCTTGACTGCGATGACGCATCATCAAATTGTATATGTATTAGCGGAAGCGAGGGTGCTTGCTGAATCTATTATCGTGGTAATGCAGAAGATGAAGTGCATATTCATGTAACTGCACTATCTTTATTCTTGGTTGATTAGGTAGTGTAGTTCCTGTGGGGAATAGGGTTGGGAAAGCCATAGAGAGTAGACCTTCTATGTTGTATTCATTGATTGGGGATAATATTATTGGTGGCCATTGGATTGTAGTAGCAAAACGGTGGTTGTATGCATGTAAATAATGCCATATTTCTTGGATTTCTGTATTTCTATTAGGACTAGTGGGAATGAATGATGATGTATGGTGTGGGTATTGGTCTACGAAATATTAAGTGGGGAAAATTGGTGTTTCGATTGAAATTTGAGTAGTTGGATCTATGGTATTGGAATGGTGAAGGGATGAGGAGATATCAGTTGGGAGTTCTGGTAAGGATGCTAGTGCATTATTATCAGTGCGAGAATTCCTATAGTAAGGATCATTTGTCAATTTTTATTCTAATGTGGCGAGAACTCGATGTCTACTTACAATGAAATCATAAGCTTGATGGTCATTACTTTTACGGGTAACGATTAAAATATCCAAGTCTTAAACACGTCGTGGCAACATGCATGTTATTTCTGTAATGTCTCGCAGAAATCAAATTGTGTGGCCAGTGTATTTATATTGGCCACAATGTGCATGTGTTACTTGGAGGACAGGGTTAACCCTAACAATAAGCATTTATTCTATTTGTGAAAGAGCAACCAGGACAGGTGGTTGAGGACCAAGGTCCATGTTGTTTGATAATGAGAAACAGTGAATGTTTTTTTCAGACATGCATCTGTAGAAACAATAGATTTGGTTCGACATGCGGATATGGATTCCATGTTAGGATTCAAGACAAATGGAGCATGGTGATTTAGGTTCAAGCCTATCAATTCTTGCATGGAATTCACGTTGTGCATCATTAATATGAATGTTGTTGAAAGCATGTGTAATGGATGGAGGGGTTGAATCAGGTATGGATGAACTTGTTTGAGCATCATTACTATGAGTGTTGTTGAAAGCATGTGGAATGGAGGGTGGTGGTGAATGAGCTTTGGATGAATTTGGTAGAGTGGTTTTCTGAGAAGATGGTCGACTTGTAAATTGGGAAAGAGAATTGCTTTTGGAGTGAGAATTGTTTGATGGAAATTGTGAATTTTCATCGTATGTTCTTGACGATGAATTTTGACTTTTCTTTTGCCTTTTATTTGTTTATGAATCTTTGAGGGATTTTTTAGCATGATAAGCTGCACGTCAACATGCATTTATTTGTTCTTTATTTTCTGCATAGTATCTTCGCGCATGTTCATCATTAGAAGTAGTATAAATTCCGACAAGTTAATGCACCTACACGAAAGAGAGATGGAGTGACAATGTTAGTTGGAAAGACAAAAACTATGTTATTGTATGGAAGGGGAAAAATTAAATTGAAGTTTACAATTTATTTTTGTTAATATATTATTAGAACAATGTGTTTGAAATGAAGTTTTAGTAATTTCTAGCTATAGAGGAAGATAATAAGATGTGTGACGTGTTGATAACAATATGTTTGAGATTATATTTAAGTATTTTAGAGATATACATGAATGTAATTGGATATGTAATGTGTAAATTTGGTTGATTTGTTAAAAGGGTAAAAGTTAAATTAATGTGAATTCCCTTAAATGAAATCACATACAATTAGATGTTTTGTTGGAAAACATATGAGTAAATAATAAGAGATATATTTGGAAAGGAATATAAAAGAATATTTCTTATAAACATATTTTTAAAATAAAATAATACAAATTAGGAATAACGCAAAAGTACTTGTAATCATATTTATCTATGATATTGAGATTTTATTGATTGCTTGAAGGATGTTGTTGCATTTTGTTGAGAATTGCAAGCTCTCTTCTTTGATGATAACACATTTCAAGTGTGGTATGTCTCTAAATGTTTTTGTCTTCATTGATAGTGTGAAGATGTGGTCTATCGAGAGTGCTTTGGAGACAATTTCCTTTATTACATCAGGATCTTCGGATAACAAATAGAAGTCCTTTGCATTAACTCCAAGAATTGTGATGTTGCGTCTTCAAAAGTAACTGTTGAAAGCAACTGACCAATGTGATCTTGTACATCTATCTTTAGTAAGTATCTGTAATCATAGTTAGTTACCTGAGTGTTGCATTTAGGGCAATACCATGTGCTTGTATTCTTTGGAATAAGTTTCTTCATGCATTTTTAACAGGGAAAAAGTTAAAGTAATGTGAATTCCCTTAAATGAAATTACATACAATTAGATGTTTTGTTGGAAAACATATGAGTAAAGAATAAGAGATATATTTGGAAAGGTATATAAAAGAATATTGTTTATAAACATATTTTTAAAATAAGATAATACAAATTAGGAATAACGCAAAAGTACTTGTAATCATATTTGTCTATGATATTGAGATTTTATTGATTGCTTGAAGGATGTTGTTTCATTCCGTTGAGAATTGCAAGCTCTCTTCTTTCATGATAACACATTTCAAGCATGGTATGTCTCTAAATGTTTCTGTCTTCACTGATAGTGTGAAGATGTGGTCTGTCCAAAGTGCTTTGGAGACAATTTCTTTTATTACATCAGGATCCTCGGATAACAAATAAAAGTCCTTTGAATTAACTCCAAGAATTGTAGATGATGCGTCTTCAAAAGAAACTGTTGAAAGCAACTAACCAGTGTGATCTTTTACATCTATCTTTAGTAAGTATCTATAATCACATTCAGTTACTTCAGTGTTGCATTTAGGGCAATACTATGTGCTTGCATTCTTTGGAATAAGTTTCCTCATGCATTTTTTCTTATCAACAATAGATGCGCATGATAGGTAGTAAAAATTGTCCATCCATACTTTGTTATTGTTCCTTTGACTTGGTAGAATGTAGGTATATCTGAGGACTCGATATTTTAAATATCCGCAATCGTTATTTTTTTGGGTTGATGGCCAAAATAAGGTGAATATCTTTTTTTCAGTGGTGTAGTAATTGTAGTGGAACCTTCTTTTCTAAACCATGAATTTAGGATATTAGCCTCTTCGATGTCAGGATCTACAAGAATAATCGATCTTGTTGTAGTACGGACATTTTTTCCATTAAATTCAGCAACACAAGCGGACTTGATTGCTATGATGGGATTATTTCTTGTAGCACATAAGTTGGAAATTTCTTTCGATACTCCATCAAAATTACCTCCCAAAATATTGCATCCATGTTATATCCAGACATGTCTTGGAGATTTAATATTTGTTTCATAACTTCTAAGCCGTCTTTTCTATGTATGGTGCATGGATTGGAAATGCTAGTAACAATACCAAGAACATAAACTATGGAGTTCACATTTGTTGTTTTGATATCATTGATTTATTTTATATTGAAATGCACCGTTGGGTTGGATCCTTTTTCGTTGGAAATATGATCTATGGTAGATGTAGCATTTAACAAAATTTCCCACTCATTGTTTAAGTGGTTGTATTTTTTATTTGCCATTTTCACATTGCCTTTTGAGACGATGTACATATTTCCAACTTGGATTTTATCAAAAAAAGAATCGGCAACACTGTTGAAACATGTAATGTGTATTTCCCCACCTTCTGTATTGTAGAGGTCGAAGCCAAACACTTTACCAGGACCATATTGATTTTGAAATTGTCGAAGAGGTGTCTTTCTTTGAACATATCCTTTTATGCACCAGTTTGAATGGTAAGGGTTTATTGCTTTGATTGGAATTTGGACTGGTGTAATGGATGCAGTAGGAATTTCAGAAAGGGTGCAGTGCCTTTTCGACAAAGGTTGTTGGTTCGATGACAATGGATCTTCTTCTTGAGAAGTGATCGAGATACTCAGATTTTTTGGAATACCAAATAAAGGTGCAGATGTGGTACAAATTTCGAAGTCTAGTAGCGTTATAGACCTACATGGTAAATGATATTAATAAGAGAAAATGTTAGAGTTCAAAGTCATATGAAGGAAATATGTAAAGTTTAAATAAGAATTTTGTAACAAACTCACATTGATGAACCAATAGTTTAAGTAGTCCAATTTTTAACATGTATAATTGAACCTTTTTGAAGCAAGCTTGCTTCAACGAGGTCATTAAAAGTTATTGGAAGCATAAGGTGCTTCATATGTGTGCCATCAGAGATGGCAATGCAATATCGTACTGTTGAAATTTGCATTGATGTAATACGTTCAAGTTCAACGATTTGTAGAAATGGTTGAATATGAATTTTCCCTGAGAGAATTGAGGAAATAGCATTCTCAGTAAGATTTGCTGTCATTTTCTGAAAACAAAGATAAAACAAGAATTAAAATTGTTTATATGTGGTTTTGAGTTAGATGTATAATTACGATTCCTATAGAACTACATGAGAAGTTAAATAGAGCCGAAGTGGACCATTATTAGGTAGATGTAAGTTAAAAAATAATGATGTCTGTGACTGAATAAAATATGGCTATATGTAAAACTAATGTTTTTTTTCTGAAAATCATGGATGAAGCTATAGTTATTGCTTGAAAAGTTAGTTTTTGTAAATTAATCTAAATTTTAATATATAAAAATTATGGATAATTTGTATGTAAATCTTAGTTAAGGTAAAACTAATGACTATGTTGAATATTAAAAACTAAATCATAAAAATGTTGATGGTGTTAGAAAGAATGTTGTACAAAACATAGAAAAATAATATTTCTTCAATTTATTAATATGAAACTATAATTATTATTCTGTCAATTCTCAAAATAAAATTTAAAAGAAGTAATTCAAATAACAATGGATTTGGTGACATAATTTGAATTCAACTATTTTTTTCATCTTAAATACATGTAACTTAGTAGTGCAATTTTTTGCATAACTTAGTGGTAGATTGTTTTCCTAATATTTGAGCATTCATGAAAGAAATTTGTATAAATAAAAAATATGAAAGTAACAAATTCCCATGCCCTTGCCTTGAAATTAATTAGCAATTAATATAAACCTATAAAAATTCACACTTAGACTTATGTGTAAGGAAGGAAGGACACAAACTTAAATATATCATACCTATAATAATATTAACTCTTTATTAAATGATGGAGGAGTTATTAAGGTAGTGGATATTATTAGACACCAAATCCTTCGAGATTTCGAGAATTCTTTTTAAATATGTAAATATCATAAATATGAAATATTGGAATAGGAAGCTACCATCGGTCATGAAAATTTTCTTTTAAAATGCTATATATGTTTATTAAAATCAACAACAATCAATTCAATCCAAAAATTACTCCTTAGTTTTACATGGTATTATAATGGATTCACCTATTTTGGATTTCCCCTTAAGTCAAATTCACCTATGGGATGGGAGTTGGAACCACACAACAAATTAGCTAGGTCTGTAAATTTTTGGCTGGAATTTGGTATAAAAAAATTAAAAACAAAATGTTAATGAGTTTCAATAGTTTTTTAATGGTGGAAATAGAGTCAGCATCATATCATGTCAAAAAAATTTGTGACACCCAAAATCTTAATGTTTGACAACTATAACTCAAATTATCAAAAATATCTGCCAAATTTTATCATAATCTTGAAAAAATTTCCATTATTTTCTAAATAAAACTCTTTAGATCATGCTTAATTGCAATAGAAATCAATTTTTCCAGAAGATTTTTGCATAGACAATCCTTCTACAGTTCTAGGCAGGTCCTTTAAGAGATTTTCTGACAAGTCTCAGAATTCTCTGAAACATTGAACTAACATGCAACGTGCAAGGATACATAGGGCTTGACTTTTTGGTAACATTTATTGTGCACTTGTAATCACCACCAATAATCTCTATGTTAGTATATTCCTTAATGAAGTATGCTCTTTATCTCCAATTTTTTTTATACTTGCATACATGTTCTGTACACTCAATTATATTTGGTATATATATTGGGTTGCCTATTTTACTATGGACGTTGAATTAAACTTTTGTATGACATCCCTCTATAAATCGTTTTGTATACTTTTGAGTTGTGATGTTTCCTCTAGACTGCATAAACCTAGGTTTTGTATACTTTTGAGTTGTGATGTTTCCTCCAGACTGCATAAACCTAGAGATGTTTCATAAGCTCACTCAGAACAAGAACATTCTATCATGACTAGTACGAAATTATATATTTCCTTTTAGGTCACGATCTTATGTTATACAACAACCAAACAGAGTTTTCTCCTCATGTTGTTTGCTATCACTTAAGTTCTTATTATTTACTTCTATATTCAGTGTGTCGAGTATACAAGACAATCCATTTTTGCATGAAAAGCAGCAAGTTTTTCAATAGTATTTGTGTGTTAAGCTGGTCTAATGATTGTAAGTTTTTATTTAATGAAAATTTATATACATTTCCTGGTAAGATTTTCCATGTAAATTTATTGTTCATTTTGGTCTCTCAAAGGTTTTCCACCTAAATATATTGTTCCTTTTGGTTGTGTGGTGCAAATTTTTGGTTGTGTTGTGTGAATGTTTTATATTAGATCTATGTTCACATTATTCATAGATCTCAAATTTATATTACAAATATATTTTATTTTATACATATCACATGTTTATATTGATAAATAATTTGTTGATTGTTTTAATATTCCTATCATTTTTATTTAATTTTGTATAATTTTAGTGATAACATTTTATTGATAGACATATAGTTCTTCTATCAAACATTAAGGCTTTACCAATCTAAACTCAATTTAATTCTAGGAAAATAAAATCTATAACTTGTCAAATAAATTTTCTACTATTTCTGGCCCATCCCAACACTGTTTGCCTCTAATTTTATGCTATTTCTAGCACATTCGAATATTGTTGGCCTCTATTTCTGCCCCACCCCAATACTGTTTGCCTCTCACCATCATTATCAAAGTTTCAGTTTGAACATGAATTGGTTTTGATGAAAAAAATCAGTTCTATAAAATTCGACGACATATATGTCATTTGAGGACTACTGAGTTTAAAATAAAGCTAAGATGAAAATAATACTATGTAGGAATATGATATAGGTTAGCCTCACTGGCCCCTACTTCTGGGCAATACCTTGACTGAACTGCTTCTCTTTCGTCATTCAATAAATTGCATTCAGGAGTTCTTTCCTTTCCCATTTTCGCTTCCCAGCGATGACTAAATCACTGAGAGCTCCCTGTGCTTGTGATCATATTAGAGGAATACAAGTAGGAATATAGTAGAAATTATCTAAATTTTTATCTGGAGCCCAAAAATGAAGCCAGGAGTTTTGAAAATTAGGGGAATTTATATGGCAAGGAAACCCAAACAAACCTAGTAATTTACTAAAGCCAAATTTACGAAATTTCATAATAATTGACCTGAATCTGCCGAATTTGGCGTTAAAAACTTTTTGAAAGATAATGATGTAATCCCCATTCATGATCACTTTTGTGTGTATATGGTGCAGATGCATCTTATATTTCAATTTTTTTCTAAACAATTCTTTAAATTATCTACAGAAAGTAACATAACAATAGCTGAATTAAAGGCCCCGTTGACACAGATCAGGGTTTGATATTAATGTAGAGGAGAATGAAGTCCCCTGCAGATTTATTTCACCATAGACACCACCACTAATTCAACAGGCTCTCAGGACATCAAAAACAACACCTTTAAAGTATAATAACTCAAACACACAGTAGTTATAACATCAAAACCCACAGTTTAAACATCAAACTTATAAGCATAAGGAATATGCTCAATAAACCTCAATCGAAACTAAAGCCACAAATGGGCAGTTGAGAAAGAGATGCCATGTGTCTTTTGACTTGTTCCTACATAGTTCGCATCTCCTTGGACCCTGAAAGCAACAAATACCTACCCAAGTGCCTCCTGACAGTCCCCTGGCACCTAAGTGGTATAAGCTGGAGGACAAGAAATGGGACAAACTTCTCAGGTGATAAGATGGCAGCACGATGTCATGAGAAAATATTGTTTAATCATTCGATATATTTTTTCCATCATGGTTTACACATATGGTTAGAAATCTGAGCATGGCATTCGGATGCAGCCGCAATGCAAAGCGATGGATTGGTAAACATTCCATCCTATAATTATGCTCTGTTTTCTAAAGGATGGGTTAATAGACAAACATAAAAGCATTAACAAACATATTAACCATTATAATGCATTCATTGACCTCTCTAAATCATTTTTTATACTTTTGAGTTGCGATGTTTCCTCCAGACTGCATAAACCTAGAGATGTTTCATAAGCTCACTCAGAACAAAAACATTCTACCATGACCAGTACAGAATTATACAGCATGATTTCATGAGAAAATATTGATTAATCATTAGATATATTTTTTCCATCATGGTTTACACACCTAGTTAGAAATCTGAGCATGGCATTCGGATGCAGCTGCAATGCAAAGCGATGGATTGGTAAACATTCCATCCTACAACTACGCTATGTTTTCTAAAGGCTGGGTTAATAGACAAACATAAAAGCATTAACAAACATATTAACCATTATAATGCATTCCTTGACCTCTCTAAATCGTTTTGTATACTTTTGAGTTGTGATGTTTCCTCCAGACTGCATAAACCTAGAGATGTTTGATAAGCTCACTCAGAACAAGAACACTCTACCATGACCAGTACGAAACTATATATTTCTTTTTAGGTCATGAGCTTATGTTATACAACAACAAAACAGATTTTTCTCCTCATGTTGTTTTCTATCACTTAAGTTCTTGTTATTTACTTCTATATTCAGTGTGTAGAGTATACAAGACAATCCATTTTTGCATGAAAAGAAGCAAGTTTTTCCATAGTATTTGTGTGTTAAGCTGGTCTCAAATCAAAATTTCTGTATTTGAGATTTACAAAAAATTTTCAATTGTGCTAATATGAAGACTATGTCCTTTAGTTTATTTATCAATAATTTTTCCATCTTCCATGCAGTCTGGCAAGAAAAATGTCAGGGAACCTAAGGAGGATAATGTTACAGTAGGGCTTGCTATCAACACTGCAATTATTGGATATCAATTTCCCAAGAGCCAATGTTTTATATTCATCATACTCATCCATATGTGAGTTGACTCCTCCTTTTCTAGAACCCTTGCATTGATCCAACTTTTCGCCTGTACATTTTTAAGGTATTTTTATCTAATAACATGTTTCCATATGCCTTCACCATTTAATGCACTCCACATATTTTTAATATGAAGATCCATGTTGAAATATTCTAGATCTTTAATATCCCATCCTCCAGCTTCTACCTAACTTATAAGAACCTAAAAGCGGACCAAATGAAATTTCTGAGAATTTCCAGGGGTAGAAGCATGGCATTCAGATGTAGCTGCAATGCACAGCGATGGATTGGCAAACATTCCATCCTACAATTAGGCTATGTTTTCTAAAGGTTGGGTTAATAGACAAAAATAAAAGCATTAACAAAAAATATTAACCATTCTAATGCATTCCTTGACCTCCATTAAGGACTCCGCATTCAAAAAGCTGCTCTCATGTAGTTGTTGCAGAGCTATTTCCATTTCTTCTTGCACTTGTTCCAACTTAAGTGTACAGTCAATCCAATCCTCACTTCTCCCTCCTATCCTCACCAGGTCGGGGCTCTGTTTTCTAAAGGCTGGGTTAATAGACAAACAAAAAAGAATTAACAAACATATTAACCATTCTAATGCATTCCTTGACCTCTCTAAATCATTTTGTATAATTTTGAGTTGTGATGTTTCCTCTAGACTGCATAAACCTAGAGATGTTTCATAAGCTCACTCAGAACAAGAACATTCTACCATGACCAGTAAATAATTATATATTTCTTTTTAGGTCATGAGATTATGTTATACAATAACCAAAAAGATTTTTCTCCTCATGTTGTTTGCTATCACTTAAGTTCTTATTATTTAATTCTATATTCAGTGTGTGGAGTATACAAGACAATCTATTTTTGCATGAAAAGCAGCAAGTTTTGCCATAGTATTTGTTTGTTAAGTTGGTATCAAATCAAAATTTATGTATTTGAGATTTACAAAAATTGTTCAATTGTGCTAATATGAAGACTATGTCCTTTAGTTTATTTATCAATAATTTTTCCATCTTCCATGCAGTCTGGAAAGAAAAAGGTTAGGGAACCTAAGGAGGATAATGTTACAGTAGGGCCTGCTGTCAACACTGCAATTACTGGATATCAATTTCCCAAGAGCCAATGTTTTATATTCATCATACTCATCCATATGTGAGTTGACTCCTCCTTTTCTAGAACCCCTCCATTGATCCAACTTTTCGCCTGTACATTTTTAAGGTATTTTTATCTAATAAAATGTTGCCATATGCCTCCACCATTTAATGCACTCCACATATTTTTAATATGAAGATCCATGTTGAAATATTCTGGATCTTTAATATCCCATCCTTGAGCTTCTACCTAACTTATAAGAACCTCAAATCCGACCAAATGAAATTTCTGAGATTTTCCAGGGGCAGAAGCATGGCATTCGGATGCAGCTACAATGCACAACGATGGATTGGTAAACATTCCATCCTACAATTAGGCTCTTTTTTCTAAAGGTTGGGTTAATAGAAAAAAAAAAGCATTAACAAACATATTAACCATTCTAATGCATTCCTTGACCTCCATTAAGGACTCTGCATTCAAAAAGTTTCTCTCACGTAGTTATTGTAGAGATATTTCAATTTCTTCTTGCACTTGTTCCAACTTAAGTGTACATTCAATCCAATCCTCACTTCTCCCTCCTATCCTCACTTGGTTGGGACAAAATTTCAAGAAAGACAATCAAAATTGATCCAGACCATGTTTTTTATAAGTCATGACAACTATTGGATATTTGAGGACTACTGAGTTTAAAATAAAGCTAAGATGAAAAAAATACTATATAGGAATATGATATAGGTTAGCCTCACTGGCCACTGCTTCTGGGCAATACCTTGACTGAACTTCTTCTCTTTCTTCAGTCAATAAATTGCATCCAGGATTTCTTTCCTTTCCCATTTTTGCTTCCCAGCGATGACTAAATCGTTGAGAGCTCCGTGTGCTTGTGATCAGATTAGAGGAATACAAGTTGGAATATAGCAGAGATTGTCTAAATTTCTATATAGAGCCCAAAAATGAAGCCAGGAGTTTTGAAAATTAGGGGAATTTATATGTCCAGGAAACCCAATCAAACCTAGTAATTTACTAAAGCTGAATTTCTGAAATTTCATAATAATTGACCTGAATCTGCCGAATTTGGCGTTAAAATTTTTTTGAAAGATGCCATGACATGAGTGAAACAATGCTTCCACAACCCATACGTAGGTTATTATAAGTTTAGGATTAGTCCTGTAAAACCTGGACTAGCCAAGACTGGACCTGCAGGATTGAGTTAGTTACTCAATCTTCAGGGGTTCCACTGCAGGATTGAAAGTTTCTACTAACCGGTATTGACTTGCCAGGATTAGATCTTCAGGATTGAGTTACATAATCAATATACATGGGTTCAACTAACCCAATATCAGGATAATATAAACAGTAATGATGTAATCCCCATTCACGATCACTTTTGTGTGTATATGGTGCAGATGCATCTTATATTTCAATTTTTTTCTAAAAAATTCTTTAAATTATCTACAGAAAGTAACATAACAATAACTGAGTCAAAGGCCCCATTGACACAGACCACTGTTTGATATTAATGTAGAGGAGAATGAAGTCCCTTGCAGATTTATTTCACCATAGACACCACCACTAATTCAGCAGGCTCTCAGGCCATCAAAAACAACACCTTTAAAGTATAATAACTCAAACAAAAAGTAGTTATAACATCAAAACCCAAAATTTAAACATCAAACTTATAAGCATAAGGCTAACAACAGTTAGCAGCACTCACAGGCAATAAATTTATTTAGTACTTCACTCGAACAGACACAGTAGAAGAGATATGTCACTTCAGTCAATGGAAGTCCTTAGCAGTCAACAGCATTCAGATACAACAAATTTCTTTAGTTCTTCACTGGAACAGAAGCAACAGAAGAAATATGGCCCTTCATTTAGTGGAAATCCTCAACAGTGAGCAACACTCAGACGCAGCAAGTTTCTTCAGTTCTTTACTGGAACAGACAGTAGCAGATGAGATAGATAAAGAATGAATAAAAGAAAGAAATTTAAAACAAAATCTGAAAACTACAAGAACAAACTAATAACTACCAATTTTTCTTCTTGTTCCAACTGGGGCTACAGCTCTCCCTCCTCATTCTTCCAGCTACCCCTTCTCTGCAGCAAATGCGGCTATTACCCAAGGAAGATGACTGTAGCTGATTAATGTTGGAAATTGCATATTAAGGTTTTTGGTTATGTTTTGTTCTTTTAACTGTTTTATATCTATGGCTCAGCTTTCTTCAATTGTCTAACAAGACATCTGACGGTCAGCAATGGTACACATGGGCAGGTAGGAAAGTTGTTTTCAAATAAGAATGCCTTACGGTGTAATAACGCCTTATGGCGTAAATATAGCATTTGGCTCATTGTATTTGTCCCATGGTATTTGACCCATAGGCTTCACCTAAATAAAACCTCTTTTTTGAGTTTTGTAAATATAGAGGTTTATGGAGTAAATATTTAAAAAAAAAGGTTTTATTTATTTACCATACCTTTAGTTTATTTACCATACCTCTAGTTTATTTATATTTTTATTTATTTACCATTCCTTTTCTAGTGTTGGTAAACCTCTTCATATTTTGATAAATTTATTTTTTAATCAATTTTTAATTGTTTATTTATATGGTTTTCTAAATTATTGTTTAAGCCGACATTATTGAGATTTTGTTTTTTATTTTTATTTTTTGTTATTTTGGATTCCGACATACTTACACATCTGGGTCATACTGGGTTGTAGAATGCGTCTCTCTGTGCAATAATGTTTTTTTTTTTTGCATATTATTAATAATAATTTATTCCATGGTATTTGGGCCATAGACTTCATATCTAATTAGATGTTGATTTCTAATCCTATTTGATATATTTTTATTTATCTACCTTACCTATTTATACCTCTTTTAAATTTATTTATTTACCATACCTCTTTTATAAATATAGTATTTGGCCCATAGTATTTGTCCCATGGTATTTGGCCCATAGTCTTCACCTAAATAAAACCCCTTTTTTGAATTTTGTAAATATAGAGGTTTATGGAGTAAATATATAAAAAAAGGTTTTATTTATTTACCATACCTTTATTTTATTTACCATATCTCTATTTTTTTTATATTTTTATTTATTTACCATTCCTTTTCTAGTGTAGGTAAACCTCTTCATATTTTGATAAATTTATTTTTTAATGAATTTTTAATTGTTTATTTTTATGGTTTTCTAAATTATTGATTAAGCCGACATTATTGAGATTTTATTTTTAAAATTTTCTTTAGTTTTTGTTATTTTGGCTTCAGGCATACTTACAGATCAGGGTCATACTAAGCTATAGAATCTGCCTCTGGGCACAATTATCACAATAACTAAAAAATATGTTATCACACTAATTAGTTAAAATATATATTACCACAATAATTAATAAATATAAAATATTTTGTAACATGCACTTCCCTACCCTACCATACTTTTAGGTTTCCACAGATCCCCAACAACTTTTAGGTTTCCACCGGTCCCCAACATCACACTCCTCTGCCACATGAAAGGAAATAGATAACTCTAATGGGGCCAATATATACTCCCAGATTCTCCGTCTGTTCCTATTTCACAGCCAAAAGTAACCATGAACATAGCTTTAAACGAGAGAAAATCAAAAGTAACCATGAACATAGCTTTAAACGAGAGAAAATGAAAGGCCATTCATGTTTGCCTTGTAATCTCTTTCTTGATACACACTCACATTTTTTATTTTTTCTAGATGTAATTTTTCACAACCCAAACATAAAATTCCAAAAAAATATTTTAGTAAAATTAGTTGCAAAATATGTTTTTACAATAGTAAATTTTCTAACAAAATCAATACCCTCAAAATAATTAAACTAGTAATTATCTCAAAAATGAGATTATATATATATATATATATATATATATATATATATATATATATATATTAAATCTAAGTTTTTTAAACTTTTTATATAAATATAGACATTTACTAAGTAATGCCCATTACACCTATATCATTGTAAGAAATGATTAAAAAAAATGAAAATTTGTGTAGAAAAATGCAATAAGATTATTTTTGTTCATTATAGAAAATTTGTTATTGTTATTATTTTTATAAAAATAACAAGAAAATATAAAGTGCTAACTGAATTGGGAAGCAAAATATATTTCATCATGTCTGAAATGCAGTGTGACAGATCATATAATACTTCAATTGTAGATCCAACAATTAGAAACATTTCCTAATAGGATAATTCAAGCATCTATTTCATGGATAAGCCAAATTTTAAGCTGTAATTGTTATTTTCTTTCAATCAATGTTGCCGTGAAATTTGATTTTAGAGTGTGTGAAGAATTCAGTTAAAGGGAAATTTACCTAAATTGTCTAATTTTCTGAAAGAAGAAGCACATGCATTAACCATTTTAGCTCAAATCTAAAACAAAATTCTATTGAGGAGATCAATTCATTCAAGAAAATGTTTGAGGAGAGTTGTCAGCCCAAAAATGTATTGTAAAATCTAGAATTTTAAACTTCAATACCAAAATAAGTTTAAAATCCATAGCATATCTTAATTGGAATGACATCCCAACATTAAAACTTTTTGTGAAGCCTATCGCAGTTTGAGAATAAAAAAAAAAAATTCAGGCTCTTTCAAAATTCCTTGTTCCTTCAAAATCAAATCTTAAACTGTCATAATTGAATTCAACATCCTATTTCTTAAAAATGTATGGTGACACATTTATCTAATGCCGTCAAAATTCCTTGATCGTTCAAAATCAAATCTTAAAGTGTCATAATTGAGTTCAACAGCCTATTTCTTAAAAGCATAAAAAATCTATGGTGACATATTTGCAATCTTTGTGACATTACGCAGTTTGAAATACGTTGTTCTTTCGAAGTCATATTCTAAACTCCCATATAAAATATATCAAATTTCTTTAAACCTTCCACATGGACAGCATCCCAAAAATATAATATGGCATATTTGCAATGTATGTGACCATTAAAACTTTTGATTGCAATTTAGGATTTTCAATTTCCCATGTATTAATATCACATAAAATAGATATGCATGATACTAATCCTATACGTGTTGAAAAAAAAAAAAATTAACTTGATAATTAATAAAAAGTATTGAATTCTATAAATGGTTGAAGAGATTATAATATGGAAATTTATTAAATTATGAAAATCTTAAAATTATTTATTTAAAAAATAAATATAAGTGAAGTTTAAAAATTCTAAATATGTATTTTTATTTAAAAATTCTTATTTAAAAACTCTAGTTGTGCCAATTTAATTAAAAAAAAAAACATAAAACTACTCAGGTTTATGTATAACAAGAAAAAGAAATTCAAAAATTCTATTGCAAACAAAGGAAACTCTTACAAACAAGGAAACTTTTGATTCATTAAACTTTACTATCTGGTGAATCAAAATCTACACCCTGAATTGGACATACTGGAAGTCATGTCCATATATTTTTACTTGAACTATAAATAAGCACCTCATTACCCCGTCCACCACCATATAAGCACCTCATTACCCCGTCCACCACCATACCGGGTGCAGATCAAATCGCCCATTCCTTCGAAATCAAATTTTACACCATATCCAAAGTCGGCATCTCTTCTCTTAAATTTCTCCAAAATGATTGGTGGCATCCTTACAATTTGTGTGATGTTTGTGAGCATTATAGAGTCTGAATGCAATTTGGGCTTTTCAATCTCCCATATAGTGATATCACGAAAATCAGATAAACACATAGCCAGTAGCACTCGTGTCCCACAAGTTAAGAGGCAGCTGCACTCCACACCCTCTAATGGCAGCGTCACGAAAATGGACGCCCCGTTTTGGAAGCTGAAAATCACGATGCCCTGTTTCTCAGAATGTAATTCCATACCGAAACAATATAAGAAATCCTCGGAAACAAAGAGCATCTTGGTCTCCCTCCAAGTTGGTTTCAAATTATGTATCAGGAATCCCGCTGTACTCCACGACTTCATGCTCGAATCGTAGATTTCTATTCTCCATGGGATCTGTACGGCGATATCTACTTGTCGAGGCTTAGCGATGGCTATCACTTTATATGCGTCTCCATCTTCCTCTGCAATCATATTCATACCCCAAATAAAAACATTATCCATTTCCGGAATTTCTAACAACGTCCTTGTCAGAGACAGTACGCGTGAATTCCGGAACAATTCAAAGAAGAGTTCATCTGATGGAACAAAACAAGCCATGATTTCCGATTGGGAGGTGCTACAACCCAATCATTACTTATAAACATTGTGGATGAAAGAAGGGCATCCCACTCTTTAGAGACGCAGCAATATCTAAATAACTTTTCGGTAGGCAACCATGCCAATGTCTTCTCCTTTAGATCGATGGGAAATTCAGACCACCACGATGAGATCCCTTCCCTTTCTGTTTTTGTTTCCATTTGCTGGGAATCTTCCCTTTCTTCCTCCATTTTCGACAAATTTTTCTTTCTCATTCAATAAAATAAAAATCTCAATCTCAGCTTCAAATCGATGACACCTTCGGATTCACATTTATTCTCTGGTTAGTCAAGGCAGACAGTGATTTATTGTTTGGATTTGATCACAATCTATGGTTTATATATAGACGCTCCGTAATGATAAATTAACTGACCTATCATATCACATCATTGTTGCACATCTTTATTTTTTATTAGTTTTATTATCCTAATGTTAACATAACCACGTATGGAAAGGCTTCCGTTTCAAAACTCGCCCCATTTATTCACCACGTTTTTGTTTCAATTATAATCCAGAAAGTGTGCACGTCCTGGAGTAAAACACTATATGTATATGAAAGATTACAAAGCGAGTTGGGTAAAACGTTTAAATCACTCGCAAAAGGGGTGGATTGTCCATTGAACACAACCTTCAAGAAGCTCGTTTGACTTAGTAAATCATCTTTTGTCCTAATTTTAAGGAAACCAATGCCAATGGCGTTTATTGCAAAAGTCAAGCCATTGCCATTGTGGAGTGTAGTATGAGGACAAATAGAGCCTATTATAAGGTGAAATGGATATTTATCGAGTATTTTGGTATTATTAGAGAAAATAATAAAGCTTATTATGAGGTCAAATGGATATTTAAAATAGAGTTTACTATGAGGATATATAAATATTTATGGAGTATTGTGTTATTGCTTAAGGAGATAAACATTTATTGGGACTGATTGTTCATGGGTGATTATTGAATATTTAGACATCAAATTTTAGTTAAGTCATTCCAATTGTAATTCAAAATTTTTTATTGTTATTCAAATTCTCTATTTATTATAGAAGCCAAATAGGTGGTCCATTTAGGTATATGTTTCAATAGATCTTTATGGTTGGATTATGAGTAGTTGAAAAGTAGATAACATTATGGAATTAAATAATTATTAGAAAAAATTGACACTTTTGCACAAGGAAAATGAATGCTATTGGATTTTTGCATTGCTCGCCCATTAGATATTTAGATGGAGAATTGCTATGCCAAAGTTTTTTAGTTATGCTTTTTTTCTAACTAATTATTATCAATCCAATAATTTAACATGGGAAAAAAATATAATAAAATTAAAAACAAAAAAATTGGATCGATGATTTTCACACAACCATGATTTTAAGAAAATGATAACAAGAATGATAAGAAATCTAACAACACAATGCGAGAAACTCAGATTTATGATTTCAACCACTCAAATAAAGCATATATTTTTTTTTTGGTTTAATTTATTGTGATATAATGAAATCTCTTACCCTTTAATGACTTAGAGAAATCACCTTACTCATATCTCATCAATTAGTTTTTTTTAATTATTAGAGAATATGTTATCATCATAGGCTATCATCATCATCATTATTTAGTAGGTTATCATCATCACTTGTAACTTTATTGATGTATTTAAATGGAGGTATATATTTTGTTTGTGAATGCAAATAGGAAGCAACACTAGTTTCTATTTTGTAAGGAAATCTTGTCTTTATTGGAAGCCCTTTTTTGGACTTTGGTTTGTTGCTAACACTATTTTCCTCTTTTCCTATCTTGAATAATCCGATATAAATTAAACCCTCACATATTCATCTAATTATATATGAGGGATCTTGAAATCCTTCTTGATGCCTTACTTACAACACTATCCATAATGTCTTGTTGTGTGGGTGGCTTTGAATTTGAATTATACATGTTTGAGTTACGGCTTGTTTATCTAGCATCATTTTTTTTTAAATTTTACCAAAAAGAATTTTTTTGAGCTAAATCACCATACCACTTTTCAATTTAACATCCTTTTTGGGGTTAACAAGATGCTTCAAAAATGAACAATGCAAAGGGGGGTGGGGGGATGGGGGATGTGGTGGAATTGAAGTCATTGTTGTCATGTTACTCAATACAAAAATATATGTTTTCTCCTCTTAGGAAACCCCATTTTATTAACTTTTGAACATATTTAGATGCACAAAATCCATCAAAACATTCAATTCATTATTTGTTTCCTCAAATATTCAACTCGTGTGACATTTAAACTTTCTTCTAAAGATGAAATTGTCAAACATACCATGAAAACATTATCATTATTAGTCAAGTACCCTCACCAATTCATAAATTTGTTGGATTGAGTTTGATCATGTCATCCCGGGTATAATTAGTTTCAATTTTCCAAATGTCAATTACGCCAACTCTAGAATATGAGAGAATATAATAATTGGCACTTTATGAAACTATTATCATGATTTCAGCAACAAAATGTTGTTGGCTACTTAATTATGTGCATAATTGGAATGTTTCATGGTCTTGGAATTCCATCTCAACTAAAGTTGGACCTTCTTGAACACTAGGTATAGGTACTCCTCCCCTATGACAAGTCCCTTAAGGAACAAGTTTTATTTCTTGATAAATTGGATTCATATCTTTAATATTTCCCTCAAATTGGCTTACAAGACAAATATCAATTGGCGCCATAGTAATTCTTAAAATAACCTAGCCTATGACTTTCTCGGTATTTTAATAACTCTTGTGGACTTAGAACTTCAAGTGTGATTCAACTCGTATAATTTTTTCTATAAGTTTACCATTTTAAATACATGGTAGGTTCTTATTGTCAAGAACAGTGAATGGGAGATCCTCCCAAGACTGGTTGGTAAATCAGTGGTTGGATCTAGATCGATGTACAAGGTAAAGCAAGCTACTCGTGGGAGTGTGTAGAAGTACAAGGAAAAATTTGTGGCCCAAGGATTCTCAGAGATTGAGCGGATTGACTATGACGAGAATTTTTCACTAGTTGCAAGGTACTCTTCCATTAGATATATCCTTTCACTCTCAACGCAGATGAGGTGGAGCATTCATTATATGGATGTGAAAAATTGTGTTTCCTCAATGGAGTTATTGAGGAAAAAGTGTACATAGAGTAGCCAGAAGGTTTCGAGATATTTGACAGTGAGTCGCATGTGTGTCAACTCAAGAGGGAAGTGTATGGGTTGAAGAAAGCACCTCATGCTTGGCACACTCAAATTGACAACTATTTCACCGGGTTGAGCTTCAAAAAAAGTGAATCTGATGCAAACCCGTACCAGATTGTGGTTGATGGTAAGCCCTTGATTATCATACTTTATGTTGATGATCTAATTTTGACAGGTGATGAGAAGCTGATACACTCATGGAAGGAGTATCTTCCAAGGGAATTTGAAATGAAGGACAT
The DNA here is from genome assembly GCA_034641835.2 of Pinus albicaulis. NCBI lineage: Eukaryota > Viridiplantae > Streptophyta > Pinopsida > Pinales > Pinaceae > Pinus > Pinus albicaulis. The sequence goes on from CM076570.1 coordinate 782,472,247, forward strand.
GGGACTCCTTCATTATTTCCTTGGTTTGGAAATATGGCAACGGGATGGTTAACATTTTGTTTCTCAAGGAAAGTACGCCAAAGAGATACTCGGTATGTTTAACATGGAGAGCTGTAAAGCCATGAACACTATTGTTCTAGGAAATTGGAGGAAAGACGATGCTACTTCTAGAGAAGTAGTGGATGCTTTTGTCTACAGGCAGTTAGTTGGCTCACCGATGTACTTAGCGAACAGTAGACTAGACATTTTCTACATAGTTAACCAACTAAGTGAATCTATGGTTAAGCCTACCAAGGTCTTTTGTAAGGCAGGGAAACATGTATTGATATATCTCTGGGGCACTAAAAAGTATGGATTATGGTACAGACAAATAGAGGGAGTTAAGCTTCAAGGCTTCACGGATGAAGATTGGGCAGGGATTCCATAAGAGAGAATGAGCACATCAGGAGAAAAATTCAGCATAATATCAACAACAGTTTCTTTGTACATTAGGAAACAACAATATATTTCACTCAGTTCAGCAGAGGCACAGTAGATTGCAACAAGTCAAGCTACATGTGAGGCCACCTAGATGAGAAAGATCCTGATTAGTTTGTTTGGTTCACATATGGATCCAACAGTGATACATTGTGATAACCAAAGTTGCATTAAACTCTCGGTTAATCCTGTGTTTGGTGATAGGTCCAAGCACATAGATATCTGGTACCACCATCTCAGAGATTGTGTACAGAGGTGAATAATGTTACTTAAATACATTCCCACAGAAGATCAGGATGCAGATATTCTGACAAAGGCGCTGATCCAAAATATTTTGATTTGAGATGGATTAAAGAATTACATGTAAAATTGCATCCTTAACATGAAATTTAAAAGGCATGAAAATAAGAAGAGAGAAGAACATAAAATAATGAAAATAAGACAAGAAATTTAGATTGGAGTTCATCCAGGAGGGACTACGTCTCCAGGCCCTGCTCAATCAGCGAGGAGGCCCTCTTTCATTAAGTGGAAAAAATGAAAGTACAAGCATCAATGTAAAATTACATCCTTATACCTCCATAGCTGAAAGTTTTTAAAAATTGGAGACCTCTAATGAAGAAATGGACAACACTAATGGATTCATGTCACTAAGAGGTGCAGAATCCATATAAAATTTCCCTGATTCTATTGCTAGAAAAATCTGGGCCTTTTGGAAATGAATTGAGTTCATGGTTCCGCCCCCCTCCTACAAGGCACTCATGGTTCCACTCTTTCTTGATATACGTGCCACTCCAAGTCTGCCTCGGCACACTTCTGAAGAGCAAGGTTATATACCAAAAGGCAGGCAGACTTCACCAAGTCCTTTGTTGGTCGAGTTCGTTGAGATCTGAAGTATGAGGGAGGGGGTCGAGAGGTCAATCCCGCCCCATCCATAAAAAGGTGTATTGTTTTAACAACCCAACGAATAATTTTTAAAATATTCGTTGTATTGTTTTAATGAGGTATGGGAGGGGGGGAGAGAATATCACTGTTAGTTGCACGTAAACGTGGAGAGTGGCTTGGGGCCACGGGGTCACAACCGTTGGCCCCATCCATCTATGGCAGCGAGTGGTTTGGCGGTGGGGTCATGACTGCTACCCACCCCCATTTTAATATGTTTGTTATCTGGATCTGTTAGGGTGGGGTGGGGGTTATGTCCTGCCTGACCATGTTTATATATATATATATATATATATATATATATATATATATATATATATATATATATATATATATATATATATATATATATATATTATACTATATTAAAACAACCTGCCTTTTTAAAAATTTCTGGAATTTGACTGAAGGATTCAAACTAACTGTCCCACAAATTGGCCAGGAATCCGACTGGAGTTGGCCGGAATCCAATGGCCGGATTTTTGAAAATGTGTTTTCTCCTTAAGCTACCACATCACCAAGTCAACCCATAAAATTTTACTCCTTCTAGCTCCTCCATACGGACTCAGAATTGAGTGTCGTTTGTGTTGTTGGAATTAGAAAGACGAGATCTCCAACTTGACACTGAGTTTGCCAAATTTTCGACACTTTAATTTTTCATCGATCGTACTTAATCCACTTGAACTTGGACTTGCATGATGCTCGTCGATCATTCCTCCGCACTGAGGAGCTTTTTTACCACCAAAAGCATTAACACATTCAACACACTTCTTGTTCGTTCAAAACCACACTTTCACTCTCCTGCACACAAATCGGGTACATCATTTGCAACCATGAAAACACAACACATGAATCAACAACCCCTCAGTTACCAAGATTTTATAACACACACCCATTGGGCAAGGACTACATAAAAGTAACCAATACCTCAAATACTCATAAGAAAAGGCCAAAACATCATCGTTGCATTTCAAAGTGATGGGAAACATACCATCACGTTTACATTTACTTGAAATGTATGATTTACAATTGTGGCCATAACAACATACTACCTCTAAAAAACCCAGCTCAATAAAGCACGCCACCTTGAATGTGGTGGATTCCTTTGTTGAACATGTTCACCTTTTGGCTCCTCTATCAATGCTTCCAGGGCATGGATCATTGGACACGTGTCTTTTTGGTGTCCCACTTCGTTGCAACAAATACAACGATTATTTTTCCTCCAAACTTTCTAGATTGTCGAGGAGCACTTTTCCCTAGTGTTCCTTCTTTACGTGTTCATGGAACCCTCACTATAGATGGAATTTGAGGAAGTGATTTCATCATCTATCACTGGTTGGTCACTAGTTGTTTTGGAGCTTTCTCTGAGTTCTCTCCTGGTGTATCCAAGTCCTGCATAATGCAGAAATTGCTCAACTTCAATGGGGTTGATGATGCCTTGGCCATTAATGTCGAGGCCCTTTCCCTGATACGCCATATTTTTCAACATTTTGGATTCGATCCCTCTATTATTTTTTTCAATAGTAGCGAATTAATCATCATGAAAAGTACATTAAATTAAAGGGTTTATTTTTACCTTGGGTTGGTTATGTCGCAACTCTTCCAAGGCCTCATCCTTAGCTTGAAATTGGCCAAGTAACCTCTATTTTTTATCCTTTGATTCCTCTAGAAGCCCCCTTAGCTCAGTGTTCTCTGCTTGGATGATTTTCTTGATCTCCTCAATTTCTTGGAGCCTTGCCGCAGGGAGTGTCCTTTTCATCTTTGGTACCATGTCTGTTGAAATTTTTGTTTCATCACCTAAATCGGAACCCAGGTCTATGGGTCCCCTTGCTGTGATCCCAATGGCTGCTAGCTTCATTTAATCGTCAAAATCAGACCTAAGGTCAATTGGTCTACCTCATCCAAATCCTGCAACTATGACCTTCTCATATTCCTCTAATTCAAAATATTAGTTTTGTTGCATGGTGGCAGCGGTCTTCTGCTTCCCCTTTTTCTCATTCCTCTCAAGTCTCAACTCAGGCTGCAACTTCTAGAAACTTTCCTTGTCATGTCCCTCTTTCTCACAATGTGTACATGAGGGCTTTGCTCCCCTTCTCTTGCCTGTTCTTTTTGGGTTGTCCTTTTGGTCACGCATTCCCCTCCTTTATGGATGCATGTCCTTCACACTGGTCTCATCGATGGTGGGGGGCCCAAATAATAATAATGAATGTCTTATATGTAATTATGCAAAGAGCCAATATACTTGGTCACAATATCTAGTGAATCTAATGGAATGCATAAATTCAATGCTTATTTTCTAAATTCTTCAGTAGAGTGTCGGAAATTTTGACCTCTACTTTGCCTTAGGTGTTTCCACTCCATTAATGCCTTTTACTTATAACCCAAAGGGAAAAATTGGCTTCTCAATGTAGAAACAAAATTTTACCATGAGGAGATAAGGTTACCCAAATTATTTCCGCCTTTCAATTTTCTCTCCCACCAGATAAGAGCGGTGCCATTCAATCGAAGAGAATCGAACTCAATCGTTGCCTCGTATTCCTCGATCTTTGAATCCTACAGTAGACTTCAATCTTCCTAATCCAGTTGCTAATATTTTATGCATTACTTTACCTATGATACATGGGAATATCAAATTTTACATCTAATATAAAGAAAGGTTTCTTAGATGCATTTCCTGAATTCGTATGATGATGGTGAGAAGAAGAAGAGGAACTTCCAGTCGCGGAAGGAGAAGGCAGTGGATCCCCTCCATCGTCTCCATGCGCTAAAACTTTTCCTTCTATAGCTTTTTCCCCTGCACTTTCTAGTTTCTCAAGCCTTGAGAACAACTTCTCGACTTGATCTTCCATGGTTTAAAATGTCTTGTGGAATTTTAGCTCCTCATTTCTAACATCGACATCCATGTTTCTTCTTCGATGTCCACGTCCTCATTCAGGATCAAAAGACTTCAGTTTCCCTTTGCCTCTTTGTAACCTATTTCTAGTTAGCATACAAACATAAAATTCACATCTACAAAGACCTTCTCCTATACCACTTGATCCAAAATATTTTTCTTTGATATGGATTAAAGAACTACTTGTAAAATTGCATCTTAACCATGAAACTTAAAAGTCATGAACATAAGAAGAGAGAAGCAAATAAAATCATGAAAATAAGAAAATAAATTTATATCAGAGTTCATCCAGGAGGGACTATGTCTCCGGGCCCTACTCAATCAGTGGGAAGGCCCTCTTTCATATGTGGAAAAAATGAAAATACAAGCATCAATGCAAAATTACACCCTTATACCTTCATAGCTGAAAGTGCTCGAAAATTGGAGACCTCTGATAAAGAAATGGATAACACCGTTGGATTTGTGTCGCCAAGAGGTGCATAATCCATATAAAATTTGCCTAATTCTGTTGTCGGACAAATCTGGTCCCTCTAGAAATGAGCTCAGTTCATGTTTCCGCCCCCCTCCTGCAAGGTGCTCATGGTTCCACTCGATCTTGATATGTGTTCTGCTCCATGTCTTCTTGGGTGCACTTCTGAAAAACAAGGTTAAATGCCAAAAGGTGGGCATATTTCTCCAAGTCCACCATTTTCTGAGTTGGTTGAGATCTTAAGTATGAGGGAGGGGGTTGGGAGGTCAAAACCTGCCCCTTCCACAAAAAGGCGTATTGTTTTAAAAACCAAATGAATAATTTTTTAAATAGGCACCATATTATTTTAATGAGGTATGTGAGGGGGGCAAACCCGCATCGGGCGGCCTGCCCCTGAATCTCGCAAGTGGTTGCACGTAAACATGGAGAGTGGGTTGGGGCCGCGGGGTCACAACCGTTGGCCGCACCCATTTATGGCAACGGGTGGTTGGGCGGCGGGGTCATGACCACATCCCACCCCCATTTTAATATGTTTGTTATGTGGATCCGTTGGAGCCCACCCTACCATATATATATATATTAAAACAACCTGCCCCTTTTAATTTTTTTGGAATTTGATAGAAGGAGTCAAACAAACTGTCCCACAAATTCACCCGAAATCTCGTCATAGTTAGCCGGAATTCGGTGGCTCGATTTCTGAAAATGTTTTGCTCCTTAAGCCACCACATCACCAAGTCAACCCATAAACTTTTACTGCTTCTAATTCCTCTGGACAGACTCAAAATTAAGTGTTGTATGCATCGTTGGAATCTGAAATACGAGATCTTCAACTTGACACTGTGTTTTCCACATTTATAACACTTCTTTTTTTTAGCCTTTATACTTAAGTCGCTTGTACTTGGACCTATACGATCCTCCTGGATCAGTCGCTCACTAGGAGAATATTTGAATACCATAGAGGCAAGATCGTGGTGAAGGATAATCCATTTATTGTTGAGAGGGAGTGTTGAATTCCAATGAGAAATTGTAGTACCTACACTAGTGTGGGACGAGGAGGTCCAAGCAGCACCTACACTAGTGTGGGACTAGGATGTCTTAGTAGCACCTACACTGGTGTGGGCTAAATTTGGTGCAGTGTCTATTTTAATTTTTCCTTATTTAAGATGGATAATAAAATGTAATATTATCTGAACATCACTTGTAATAGTTAAGTGAGTGTGATAAACTCAGTTAGCTCATGAATTTCAAGTTGAGGGTAGTTGGTGGGGCATGCAGAGTAATTCTAGTTGTAACAAAGTTCGAAGTGCATTGGTGCATTAGTTTAATGCATGTTGTAATCAGTTAATTCAGTTAAGTAAGTTAAAGTCAGTTGTGCTAGTTGTAAGTGGTTTTTACACTAGTGAGAGATCAAGTGAATTAAATATTATTTAATTCACAATCAGTGATCTCACATCTAATTGATGATTTACTACTATTAGCTGCATGAATGTCAGTTCCAGTGGAGACCTATTTGAGACAAAGGTTAAAGTGCAGTATGACTATTAGTTCTGATAGTAGCAAGTTGCCCAGATGCAGTTAAAAAACACCCCTGGATGCCCATGATACTTAGCGCAGTTGAGGAAGGATGAAATTCCTAAATAATAAGGATTGCATTCATAAGGAATTTTGTGAGCAAGGCACGCTGAAGACATGCTGAGAATTGGCTAAGTGTTGGCCCAATTTTGTCTGGATCAATGTGAGACGATAAGCAGAGTGCAAGAGACTCTTGTGAGAAGAGTACATTTTAATTGTTTCATGATTTCTTGTGGTTGTGGAATATACAATAGAAGATAGTGGGGTTTTGAGTAGCAAGACTTCCCTCAAAAATTATCTGTGTTGTGGTTTGATTGATTCTTGTTTGCTTCATGTGATTGGTGATTGTGTTTTAATTTCCGCAATTTATTTGTAGAATTCATTCAGTATCTAGTTTTAGTACATTGTTAGATTGCATTGAATCCATGATATCCATATTTTTTGTATAATTTATATATGGTATCAAAGCACAAGAAGTCATAATAGTGGAGGAGGAGTTGAGTTTGTGACTAAATAGAATTCAAATTTGCAGAAGAATTTCTTGGTGCTACAGGTGATTCAAGATAGAAATATCTTTCAATGACTTGAGATTGGAGTATCAACTTAAGGGTAGCTCTAACTATATTTCTTGGTAAGACAGGAAGGAGGTAGTACTCAAATACAATGGCTTGAAGGAATTCATTAACGATGATGTTCCTAAACCCGCTGTGACAGATGCTGCAAATCTTGATGCATGGAAAAAGAAAGTGGCAAAGGTGAGGAGGATCTTACTGGAGGGAGTATGACACTACATTGTCTCAAGTCTCCATGGAACAAAGACACCATATTCTATGTGGAAAGATTTAACAAATTTATTTCAGAGAAACATCGGCCATAGGCAATTGGCACTGAAATATAAACTCCTGAAGATCAAGATGGAGAAAGGTGAAACCATGCCAACATACTTAACAAACTTTGTCCAATGTCGGATGATCTTGGAAGCATTGGCATTACTATCGCTGATGATGATTTGGTGAGCCTAGATATTCTAGGATTTCCCAAGAGTTGGCATAGTTATCAAGACTCTATCAACGGGAGGGAAAAGCTTCTAGATTGGGAACAACTTTGGTCGGATTTGGTGTAAGAGGAGTTTTTACGGAATACCATTGATGGATCTTCATTTAAGAATGAATATGAAGAAGAGTGTGCTTTGGCTGCCAAGGCGAAGAAGGGGAAAGGAAATAAATTCCATTCCAAATGTGAGTCTGCTAAAGATTGGAAGAAGCGCAACATGTCCAAAGTGAAGTATTTTCACTTTCACGAGCATGGGCATCATGCCATTAACTGTCCACAAAAGAATAAGAACAAGAAGGCTTCAAGATCTACAACTAGTGAGGCTTTGGCCTCGCAATATGAGCTTGAATTCTCTCTCATTGCATCCATGGTGTCAAGTTCAATGGGATCGGTGTGGGATCTTTAAGCGGGTGTCTCAAATTATTGTCTTAAAAAAATGTCTTTATAAAAACAATATATATCACAACTCTGTGATGGTTTTGTTCAAATCAATCCCATTCAAACATTACAAAAGATTAACCACCTTACATGTAGCATACAAACACTTTTATTTATTTAGAAACCTAAAATTATGATGTTTCATTTACCCAAATCCTTAATTTAGTCAAGGAAGAAAAATATTCCTAGCTTATGAAATTACATCCATCCAAACAATTTTTCATTTTATATTTTATTGAATGAATAAAAATAAAATACACCAATTTTATGAGTTGATAAACTAAATACCATTGTAGATAATATTGGATACCCTTTAAATATATTTGATATATAAATTATTAAATAAATTTATTTTCTCTCTTAATTTGTTATATATATTAAACTTAATATTAATATACAAATTATTTTATCTAATATATTCAATTAGATTAAATTTAAATTTAAATTTAAATTGATTTGTTTTATTATTTGTTATATGCCTTTGTAGACTTAGCAGTTAAAATTGGATAATAATAATAATAATAATGTTTTTCAAATATTCATATTAAAGTAAATTTCTAAAAATAAAAAATTATTTTCTAACGTTTTTAGAAATCAAATATCTTTTTATTAGAAGTTGAGAGATTTTATGTGATTTTAAAGTCATAAATTAATTTAAAAATAATAAAATTTTAAAAGAATCTAATAATGACACACATTACTTTTGAGGCTTTTACCAAAACAAAAAATAGCACAATTTTTTTGGGATAGTTCTTATTTGATCTTCTACCATTAATTTTATGTTTTATTCTTTCTAATAAATTCCATAGAAAATGAGGAAATTATTAAAAACTAAATCTCACAAATAAATTTAACAACCATTTTAAAACAATTATTCTTTTTTTATGGTCGTTTATCCTTAATCTAATTTAATTAATATTAGCAATTTCTCCTAAACATGTAAACCGAAGGAATAGAAGATTTGGGAACATTATCTTGCCACTCACTCTAATGCAAGCATTTCTACGAGTGGATGAAAATGGTTTCTTGATAAGAATATGTAGATGACAAATATCAAAAGCCACTCAAAGAGGTTAGAAGGGGGCATACAAATTGAAGAGGACTCAGGATATTACATATGTAGATGACAAATATCAAAAGCCACTCGAAGAGGTTAGAAAGGGCCATACAAATTGAAGAGGACTCAGGGTATTAGATTAATCCAGTGTTAGAGTGAGAGCAAGAGAAATTGGAATGACAATAAAAGATGTGGAAATGGAGTAAAGTAACACTCTCTTAGAGGTGGAAAGAAAGACACACTTCGAGTAAAAAAAAGCTAATTTTGTTAATCATTTTCTCATTAAATTCATTTCTATCTCAGTTTTGAAATTCTAGGTTCTAAATTTCATAAATATGGAAACAATAATAATATAAAAAACTTTTTGAAAAGAAAAAAAAATTAAAATGAAATTAGTAACACATAATTTTTTTTAAGAATAGTAACCATCTTCTAAATTTGTATCATGTATACGAAGGCGCGCTAATCGCTCCTGGACATCCGGGTCACCTCCCTCACCTTGTATAGCTCTAGATGTTCCGCACCGTCTTAAACTAGCGAAATTCTTATCCAGACTGACGGACGGCGTTAAAATTTTACTAAGAAAAATAATTTGAGTGTGTGATGCAGGAGAAGGAGCGCTCCTGGACATCTGGGTCACGTCCCTCACCTTGTATTGGTGTAGATGTTCCGGGTCATGTTAAACTAGCCCTCTTGTTCTTATCTAGATTATCCCACGAAATTCCTATCTATATTATCCGGTGTTGATAAATTTAGGGCTCAGGGCCGCTGGACTTGTTAGAACAGATGGAGGTTGATCGTGCAAACTAAGATTCTATTAGATTTAAATACTTTATAAAATAATTTTAGCTTTAATATAACTTATGAAGATTAAAAAAAGAAAAATAGCATCTGCATTTTAATGATAAATAAATAAAATTAAAAGATAAAATTGTTTTTTTATAAATAAAATGAAAAGATAAAATTGCTTTTTTTCCCAAATTCGATATAATCATTATTGTTTTTATTATAAAGTATTATAATAACATTGTGATGAACCATTAAGATATGATTATTTAAATTTTAAATATTTTTATTACTTGGTCTAGCTTTTTCTATTTTTAAGAAATAGCATATTAAATGTAATTGTCTTAGGAAACTATATAAGGATTGGTTTTCTATAAGAACATGTACACTAGGAAAATTACATAAGGATGACTTTTTTATTAAAACATATAAAATGAAAATATTAGACCAATACAAATAGAATCACTTAGGGGATTTTTATTTTATTATCTTCAATCATAATAAGACATGTATTTATTTCAAAAGAAATAAAAATGGCCTATTTGAATATTTTAAAGAGTTTGAAAGCATGGTTCAAAAGAGGATCCTTAGGTAAGTTCAGGTAAGATAATACACATTAGCTAATTTCATCATACACTACAAGGACAATAGGATTTAAAAACAGTGCATAATTCCGCATACTCCTCAGCATAATAGTGTGGCTAAGATGAAAAATAAAACCCTAGTTGAATGTATCTTAAAAATATAAGTCGAAAAAAATTCTCAGAGCATAAAAACTGTTTATGAAGTAATATAAGTCAATGATCAAATTTTTTTATAATATTTTTTGGACTAAATCATTTTCTCACATTCCAAATGAAAATAGTACTATATTTGATGCAAATTTGATCAAATGTGTTTTCATTAGTTATTGTAATGACCATATAGCTTACACAATGTATAATCTCAATAATCATAAAGTTTTTGATGGAATACATGCGATATTTCATGAGTATTCATATGAGGTTAAAAAAAAGTTGAACAATATTTATGAGAACTTCCTAATAAAAGCACAAGAAATTGAAGATCAACAAAGTTTTTTTGAGGAACAAAGTTGCAATGAAGCTCAAATTAGTTAAAGTACACCAAGAAAGAGTTCCAAAAACTTTGCAAAATCGTAAGGAACTAACAATATCAACAACAAAAATTTATATCCCTAGCATGCATAAGATTATATTTTTATTACTCAAAAAGTATGAATATAGAAGAACCATTGAATTTTGAGTAAGCTAAGTCACATAATAAAAAGGTGAATGTTTTGAAAGAAGAATATGATTATATATAAAAATAATATGAAACTTTCAAAATTATAGAGTTCTCTTAATATAGGTTTACATAAGCTCAAAATAGTTTTTCAAGTCTAAGTTCATAAGTGGTGGTAGTTGATAAAAGTTTAAAGTTAGATTTCTTGCAAAAACATATTCACACAAAGAAAGATTACGTTATGGGAACATAATTTCATGGCATCGTTTCCTTTTTTCCCTCCATCCCATTAAAATCACATATCACTTATGAATTGAATATAAATAAATTACTAAATATAATTTAATTATAATAGTGAAGTAATGGTGCACTTGTGTTGTAGTACTCAACTCTCTCCCATTTATTTTTATTATAGTTATATAATAAATAATGGGGGGCCCTTCTTTTTCAAATAAAATGAGATATTTTAAAAAAAATTGTTATTAAATCTCTAAGTCCTTAAACATTTCCTGATCGAACTAAAATATCAAAATGATCAACCCTCATAATGTTTTGATAAACCAAAATCCTGATAAGCTTTTTATTATAAAATTTAATATATTATTGGAATATTTCCTACATTGGACTCATAATATATTTTAACTTTCTTTTTAACAAAATTACGATAAAATCATTCCCGATGATTGTTTTGAGGAAAGAAATTTCTTTATAAAATAATATTATAAGAAATGGCGGGCCCTACAACTTCCACCTCTCATATCAGAACCTCAAATATTGTAACATCTTAAGTGCGCCCCTAACAAAATCTTCGATACCTATAAGCTTTGATAACACTTTCCCTTGATACCTTTATCGACGATACTTCACGACATCCATCTCTGATAATTTTATCTCTGATATCCATCTTCTACCATCCGAACTTCATATTAGGAACACATATTTTGTAACCCCCGATAATTCTATTGCCGATGTAAAACCTCTGATATCAATTCTCGCATTTTCTCTCATGACTCTTACAATCAAGGTTTTACTTTTATCGGAACTTTGTTTTATCGTAAGTTTGAGAAGGCGCGCTATTGAATTATCCTAATGTTTCCTTCCGATAAGATGATTTATCACGCACCCATGTGAACTCATGCCTCCACATTTAATGATATAAAGTAGCTAATTTATGTTTTTCATAACATAATCCTTTTCGATAATTTTCCCTTGATTTGATCAAAAGCTAGTTATTAAGAATACCATCCTTGCTTTATTGTTGGAATTAAGTCTATTTATCTTTCTTGTGCATTGTTACAGGCTAATATCGACCATCATAATAGTGATAAATTTCAAAAGCTAGTACTATGTGGAAATTCTGTGCTCTGTCGACTCACTCAGAGACACAGCCTCTGGATTGCACAACCTCCTGGGTTTTGAGTAGCTTCCTACATACTGCTTCGAAGCTCCTTCTTTTCTCATGCAACTAAGCTCTACATACTTTTTTTGCGCTCGGATACCATGTGAAAAGTCCTTACTCAGAACACTGCTGCAACAACTGATAAGATTTCTCCTATTTGTTAATTATGTAACAAATTATTTATGGTGTTACATAGTAAATACTGAAATCAAATACACTGCATCTCGGCTCAATAATGTTTTTTTTTGCATATTATTAATAATAATTTATTCCATGGTATTTGGGCCATAGACTTCATATATAATTAGATGTTGATTTCTTATCCTATTTGATATATTTTTATTTATCTACCTTACATATTTATACCTCTTTTAGATTTATTTATTTACCATACCTCTTTTCTAAATATAGTATTTGGCCCATGGTATTTGTCCCAAGGTATTTGGCCCATAGTCTTCACCTAAATAAAACCCATTTTTTGAGTTTTGTAAATATAGAGGTTTATGGAGAAAATATAAAAAAGAGTTTTATTTATTTACCATACTTTTAGTTTATTTACCATACCTCTAGTTTATTTATATTTTTATTTATTTACCATTCCTTTTCTAGTGTTGGTAAACCTCTTCATATTTTGATAAAAAAAAAAATTAATAAATTTTTAATTGTTTATTTTTATGGTTTTTGAAATAATTAGCAATTATCTCAAAAATGCGATTTTCTTTTTATAAATTTGTTAAATTAAAAAAAAAAACCTCTTATATAAATATAGAAATTTACTAAGTAATTCCCATTACACCTAAATCATTGTAAAAAATGATTAAAAAAAATGAAAAATTGTGTAGAAAAATGCAATAAAATTACTTGTATTCATCATAGAAAATTTATTATTATTATTATTTTTATAAAAATAACAAGAAAATATAGTGTTAACTGAATTGGGAAGAAAAGTATATTTCATCATGTCTGAAATGCAGTGTGACAGATCATACAATACTTAAAATGTAGATCAAACAATTAGAAACATTTCATAATAGGATAACTCAAGTATCTATGTCATGGATAAGCCAAATTTTAAGTTGTAATTGTTATTTTCTTAATTTAATGTTGTCCGGAAATTTGATTTTAGAGTGTGTGAAGAATTCAGTTAAAGGGAAATTTAGCTAAATTGTCTAATTCTTTGAAAGAAGCACATGCATTAACCATTTTGCTCAAATCTAAAACAAAATTCTATTGAAGAGATCAATTCATTCAAGAAAATGCTTGAGGAGAGATGTTCAACCCAAAAATGTATTGTAAAATCTAAAATTTTAAACTTCAATACCAAAATAAGTTTAAAATCCATAGCATATCTTAGTTGAAATGACATCCCAACATTAAAACTTTTTGTGAAGCCTATCCTAGTTTGAGAATAAAAAAAAAATATTTCAGGCTCTTTCAAAATTCCTTGTTCCTTCAAAAATATTTCAGGCTCTTAAACTGTCATAATTGAAATCAACATCCTATTTCTTAAAAGCTAAATGTATAGTGACACATTTATCTAATGCCGTCAAAATTCCTTGATCGTTCAAAATCAAATCTTAAAGTCTCATAATTGATTTCAACATCCTATTTCTTAAAAGCATAAAAAATATATGGTGACATATTTGCAATATTTATGACCATTACGCAGTTTGAAATACGTTGTTCTTTCGAAGTCATATTCTAAACTTCCATATAAAATATATCATATTTCTTTAAACCTTCCATATGAACAGCATCCCAAAAATATACTATGGCATCTTTGCAATGTATGTGACAATTAAAACTTTTGATTGGAATTTAGGATTTTCAATTTCCCATATATTAATATCACATAAAATAGATATGCATGATACTAATCATATACATGTTGAAAAAAAAGAGAAATTCTTAAACTTGATAATTAATAAAAAGTATTGAATTCTATAAATGATTGAAGAGATTATAATATGGAAATTTATTAAATTGTGAAAATCTTAAAATTATTTATTTAAAAAATAAATATAAGTAAAAGTTTAAAAATTCTAAATATGTATTTCTTATTTAAAAACTCCAGTTGTACCAATTTAATTAAAAAAAAAACATAAAACTACTCAGTTTTATGTATAACAAGAAAAAGTAATTGAAAATTTCTATTGCAAACCAAGGAAACTCTTACCAACCAGAAAACTTTTGATTTATTAAACTTTACTATCCGGTCTAGGTTGAAAGGTAAACATAGGTGAATCAAAATCTACACCCTGAATTGGACATAGTGGGAGTCATGTCCATATATTTTTACTTAAACTATAAATAAGCACCTCATTACCCCGTCCACCACCATACGGGATGCAGATCAAATCGCTCATTCCTTCGAAATCAAATTTTACACCATATCCAAAGTCGGCATCTTTTCTCTTAAATTTCTCCAAAATGATTGGTGGCATCCTTACAATTTGTGTGATGTTTGTGAGCATTGCAGTCTGAATGCAATTTGGGCTTTTCAATCTCCCATATAGTGATATCACGAAAATCAGATAACACATAGCCAGTAGCACTCGTGTCCCACAAGTTAAGAGGCAGCTGCACTCCACACCCTCTAATGGTGGCGTCACGAAAATGGACGCCCCGTTTTGGAAGCTGAAAATCACGATGCCCCGTTTCTCAGAATGTAACTCCATACCGAAACAATATAAGAAATCCTCGGAAACAAAGAGCATCTTGATCTCCCTCCAAGTTGGTTTCAAATTCTGTGTCAGGAGTCCTGCTGTACTCCACGACTTCATGCTTGAATCGTAGATTTCTATTCTCCATGGGATCTGTAGGGCGATATCTACTTGCCGAGACTTAGCTATGGCTATGACTTTATATGCGTCTCCATCTTCCTCTGCAATCATATTCATACCCCAAATAAAAACATTATCCATTTCCGGAATTTCTAACAACGTCCTTGTCAGAGACAGTACGCGTGAATTCCGGAACAATTCAAAGAAAAGTTCATCTGATGGAACAAAACAAGCCATGATTTCCGATTGGGAGGTGCTACAACCCAATCATTACTTATAAACATTGTGGATGAAAGAAGGGCATCCCACTCTTTAGAGACGCAGCAATATCTAAATAACTTTTCGGTAGGCAACCATGCCAATGACTTCTCCTTTAGATCGATGGGAAGTTCAGACCACCACGATGAGATCCCTTCCCTTTATGTTTTTGTTTCCATTTGCTGGGAATCTTCCCTTTCCTTCTCCATTTTCGCCAAATTTTTCTTTCTCATTCAATAAAATAAAAATCTCAATCTCAGCTTCAAATCGATGACCCCTTCGAATTCACATTTATTCTCTGGTTAGTCAAGGCAGAGAGTGATTTATTGTTTGGATTTGATCACAATCTATGGTTTATATATAGACGCTCCGTAATGATAAATTAACCGACCTATCATATCATATCATTGTTGCACATCTTTATTTTTTATTAGTTTTATTATCCTAATGTTAACATAACCACGTATGGAAAGGCTTCCGTTTCAAAACTCGCCCCATTTATTCACCACGTTTTTGTTTCAATTAGAATCCAGAAAGTGTGCACGTCCTGGAGTAAAACACTATATGTATATGAAAGATTACAAAGCGAGTTGGGTAAAACGTTTAAATCACTCGCAAAAGGGGTGGATTGTCCATTGAACACAACCTTCAAGAAGCTCGTTTGACTTAGTAAATCATCTTTTGTCCTAATTTTAAGGAAACCAATGCCAATGGCGTTTATTGCAAAAGTCAAGCCATTGCCAGTGTGGAGTGTAGTATGAGGACAAATAGAGCCTATTATAAGGTGAAATGGACATTTATCGAGTATTTTGGTATTATTAGAGAAAATAATAAAGCTTATTATGAGGTTAAATGGATATTTAATATAGAGTTTACTATGAGGATATATAAATATTTATGGAGTATTGTGTTATTGCTTAAGGAGATAAACATTTATTGGGACTGATTGTTCACAAATTCAGGAAAATCGTGGGTGATTATTGAATATTTAGACAACAAATTTTAGTTAAGTCATTCCAATTGTAATTCAAAAATTTTTATTGTTATTAAAATTCTCTATTTATTATAGAAGCCAAATAGGTGGTCCATTTAGGTATATGTTGCAATAGATCTTTATGGTTGGATTATGAGTAGTTGAAAAGTAGATAACATTATGGAATTAAATAATTATTAGAAAAAATTGACACTTTTGCACAAGGAAAATGAATGCTATTGGATTTTTGCATTGCTCGCCCGTTAGATATTTAGATGGAGAATTGCTATGCCAAAGTTTTTTAGTTATGCTTTTTTTCTAACTAATTATTATCAATCCAATAATTTAACATGGGTAAAAAATATAATAAAATTAAAAACAAAAAAATTGGATCAATGATTTTCACACAACCATGATTTTAAGAAAATGGTAACAAGAATGATAAGAAATCTAACAACACAATGCGAGAAACTCAGGTTTATGATTTCAACGACTCAAATAAAGCATATATTTTTTTTTTGGTTTAATTTATTGTGATATAATGAAATCTCTTACCCTTTAATGACTTAGAGAAATCACCTTACTCATGTCTCATCAAGTAGTTTTTTTAAATTATTAGAGAATATGTTATCATCATAGGTTATCATCATCATCATTATTTAGTAGGTTATCATCATCACTTGTAACTCTATCGATGTATTTAAATGGAGGTATATATTTTGTTTGTGAATGCAAATAGGAAGCAACACTAGTTTCTATTTTGTAAGGAAATCTTGTCTTTATTGGAAGCCCTTTTTTGGACTTCGGTTTGTTGCTAACACTATTTTCCTCTTTTCCTATCTTGAATAATCCGACATAAATTAAAGCCTCACATATTCATCTAATTATATATGAGGGATCTTGAAATCCTTCTTGATGCCTTACTTACAACACTATCCATAATGTCTTGTTGTGTGGGTGGCTTTGAATTTGAATTATACATGTTTGAGTTACGGCTTGTTTATCTAGCATCATTTTTTTTTAAATTTTACCAAAAAACAATTTTTTTGAGCTAAATCACCATACCACTTGTCAATTTAACATCCTTTTTGGGGTTAACAAGCTGCTTCAAAAATGAACAATGCGAAGGGGGGTGGGGGGATGGGGGATGTGGTGGAATTGAAGTAATTGTTGTCATGTTACTCAATACAAAAATATATGTTTTCTCCTCTTAGGAAACCCCATTTTATTAACTTTTGAACATATTTAGATGCACAAAATCCATCAAAACATTCAATTCATTATTTGTTTCCTCAAATATTCAACTCGTGTGACCTTTAAAATTTCTTCTAAAGATGAAATTGTCAAACATACCATGAAAACATTATCATTATTAGTCAAGTACCCTCACTAATTCAGAAATTTGTTAGATTGAGTTTGATCACGTCATCCCAGTTATAATTAGTTTCAATTTTCCAAATGTCAATTACGTCAACTCTAGAATGTGAGAGAAGATAATAATTGGCACCTTATGGAACTATTATCATGATTTCACCAACAAAATGTTGTTGGCTACTTAATTATGTGCATAATTGGAATGTTTCATGGTCTTGGAATTCCATCTCAACTAAAGTTGGACCTTCTTGAACACTAGGTATAGGTACTCCCCCCCTATGACAAGTCCCTTAAGGAACAAGTTTTATTTCTTGATCAATTGGATTCATATCTTTAATATTTCCCTCAAATTGGCTTACAAGATAAATATCAATTGGCGCCATAGTAATTCTTAAAATAACCTAGCCTATGACTTTCTCGGTATTTTAATAACTCTTGTGGACTTAGAACTTCAAGTGTGATTTAACTCGTATAATTTTTTCTATAAGTTTACCATTTTAAATACATGGTAGGTTCTTACTGTCAAGAACAGTGAATGGGAGATCCTCCCAGGAATCGTCGGTAAATAAGTGGTTGGATCTAGATCGATGTAAAAGGTAAAGCAAGCTACTCGTGGGAGTGTGTAGAAGTACAAGGCAAAATTTGTGGCCCGAGGATTCTCAGAGATTGAGGGGATTGACTATGACGAGAATTTTTCACCAGTTCCAAGGTACTCTTCCATTATATATATCCTTTCACTCTCAATGCAGATGAGGTGGTGCATTCATTAGATGGATGTGAAAAATTGTGTTTTCTCAATGGAGTTATTGAGGAAAAAGTGTACATAGAGTAGCCAGAAGGTTTCGAAATATTTGACAGTGAGTCACATGTGTGTCAACTCCAGAGGGAAGTGTATGGGTTGAAGAAAGCACCTCATGCTTGGCACACTCAAATTGACAACTATTTCACCAGGTTGAGCTTCAAAAAAAGCGAAGCTGATCCAAACCTGTACCGGATTGTGGTTGATGGTAAGCCCTTGATTATCATACTTTATGTTGATGATCTAATTTTGACATATGATGAGAAGCTGATACACTCATGTAAGGAGTATCTTCCAAGGGAGTTCGAAATGAAGGACATGGGACTCCTTCATTATTTCCTTGGTTTGGAAATATGGCAGCGGGATGGTGAACATTTTGTTTCTCAAGGAAAGTACGCCAAAGAGATACTCGGTAAGTTTCACATCGAGAGCTGTAAAGCCATGGACACTCATGTTCTAGGAAATTGGAGGAAAGAGGATGCTACTTCTAGAGAAGTAGTGGATGCTTTTGTCTACAGGCAGTTAGTTGGATTACCGATGTACTTAGTGAACACTAGACTAGACATTTTCTACATAGTTAACCAACTAAGTCAAGCTATGGTTAAGCCTACCAAGGTATTTTGTAAGGCAGGGAAACATGTATTGATATATCTCTGGGGCACTACAAATTATGGATTATGGTACAGAAAAATAGAGGGAGTGAAGCTTCAAGGCTTCATGGATGAATATTGGGTAGGGATTCCATAAGACAGAATGAGCACATCAGGAGAAAAATTCAGAATAATATCAAAAACAGTTTCTTTGTACATTAGGAAACAACAATATATTGCACTCAGTTCAGTAGAGGCACAGCAGATCGCAACAAGTCAAGCTACATGTGAGGCCACCTATATGAGAAAGACCCTAATTAGTTTGTTTGGTTCACATATGGATCCAACGGTGATACCTTCTGATAGCCAAAGTTGCATTAAACTCTCCGTTAATCCTGTTTTTGGTGATAGGTCCAAGCACATAGATATCTGGTACCACCATCTCAGAGATTGTGTGTAGAGGTGAATAATGTTAGTTCCGTACATTCCCACAGAAGATCGGGATGCAGATATTCTGACAAAGGCGCTGATCCAAAATCTTTTGATTTGAGATGGATTAAAGAATTACATGTAAAATTGCATCCTAAACATGAAATTTAAAAGGAATGAAAATAAGAAGAGAGAAGAACATAAAATAATGCCAATAAGACAAGAAATTGATATTGGAGTTCATCCAGGAGGGACTATGTCTCCAAGCCCTCCTCAATCAGCGGGGAGGCCCTGTTTCATTAAGTGGAAAAAATGAAAATACAAGCATCATTGTAAAATTACATCCTTATACCTCCATAGTTGAAAGTGTCTGAAAATTGGAGACCTCTAATGAAGAAATGGACAACACCGTTGGATTCGTGTCACCGAGAGGTGCAAAATCCATATAAAATTTCCATGATTCTGTTGCTAGAAAAATCTGGGCCTTTTGGAAATGAGTTGAGTTCATGGTTCCGCCCCCCTCCTGCAAGGCACTCATGGTTCCACTCTGTCTTGATATATGTGCCACTCCAAGTCTACCTCGGCACACTTCTGAAGAGCAAGGTTATATACCAAAAGGCAAGCAGACTTGACCAAGTCCTTTGTTGGCCGAGTTCGTTGAGATCTGAAGTATGAGGGAGGGGGTCGAGAGGTCAATCCCGCCCCATCCATAAAAAGGTGTATTGTTTTAACAACCCAATGAATAATTTTTTAAATATTCTTTGTATTGTTTTAATGAGGTATGGGCGGGGGGGGGGGGGGGGGGGAAATGCGGGTTATTGGATTGCCGTAGCGTGGAGAGTGGCTTGGGGCCACAGGGTCACAACCATTGGCCCCATCCATTTATGGCAGCGGGTGGTTGGGCAGTGGGGTCATGACTGCTACCCACCACCATTTTAATATGTTTGTTATCTAGATCCATTAGGGTGGGGTGGGGGTTATGGCCCACCCTACCATGTTTATATATATATATATATATATATATATATATATATATATATATATATATATATTATACTATATTAAAACAACCTGCCTTTTTTAAAATTTCTGGAACTTGACTGAAGGATTCAAACTAACTGTCCCACAAATTGGCCAGGAATCCGACTGGAGTTGGCTAGAATCCGATGGCCGGATTTTTGAAACTTTGTTTCCTCCTTAAGCTACCACATCACCAAGTCAACCCATAAACTTTTACTCCTCCTAACTCCTCCATACGGACTCAGAATTGAGTGTCGTTTGTGTTGTTGGAATTAGAAAGACGAGATCTTCAACTTGACACTGAGTTGCCACATTTTCGACACTTTAATTTTTGATCGATTGTACTTAATCCACTTGAACTTGGACCTGCATGATCCTCGTCGATCATTCCTCCCCACTGAGGAGCTTTTTTACCACCAAAATCATTAACACATTCAACACACTTCTTGTCCGTTCAAAACCACACTTTCACTCTCCTGCACACAAATCAGGTACATCATTTGCAACCATGAAAACACAACACATGACTCAACAACCCCTCAGTTACCAAGATTTTATAACACACACCCATTGGGCAAGTACTACATAAAAGCAACCAATACCTCAAATACTCATAAGAAAAGGCCAAAACATCATCATTGCATTTCGAAGTGATGGGAAGCATACCATCACGTTTACATTTACTTGAAATGTGTGATTTACAATTGTGGCCATAACAACATACTACCTCTAAAAAACCCAGCTCAATAAAGCAGGCCACCATGAATGTGGTGGATTCCTTTATGGAACATGTTCACCTTTTGGCTCCTCTATCAATGCTTCCAGGGCATGGATCATTGGACACGTGTATTTTTGGTGTCACACTTCATTGCAACAACTACAACGATTATTTTTCCTCCAAACTTTCCAGATTGTCTAGGAGCACTTTTCCCTAGTGTTCCTTCGTTAAGTGTTCATGGAACCCTCACTATAGATGGAATTTGAGAAAGTGATTTCATCATCTATCGCTGGTTGGTCACTAGTTGTTTTGGAGCTTTCTCTGAATTCCCTCCTGGTGTATTCAAGTCCTGCATAATGCAGAAATTCCTCAACTTCAATGGGGTTGATGATGCCTTGGCCATTAATGTCGAGGCCCTTTCCATGATACCCCATATTTTTCAACATTTTGGATTCGATCGCTCTATTATTTTTTTCAATAGTAGCGAATTAATCATCATGAAAAGTACATTAAATTGAAGGGTTTATTTTTACCTTGGGTTGGTTATGTCACAACTCTTCCAAGGCCTCATCCTTAGCTTGCAATTGGCCAAGTAACCTCTGTTTTTTATCCTTTGATTCCTTTGGAAGTCCCCTTAGCTCAGTGTTCTCTGCTTGGATGATTTGCTTGATCTCCTAAATTTCTTGGAGCCTTGCCGCAGGGAGTGTCCTTTTCATCTTTGGTACCATGTCTGTTGAAATTTTTGTTTCATCACCTAAATTGGAAGCCAAGTCTATGGGTACCCTTGCTGTGATCCCAATTGCTGCAAGCTTCATTTAATCGTCGGAATCGGACCTAAGGTTAATTGGTCTACCTCGTCCAAATCCTGCAACTATGACCTTCTCATATTCCTCTGATTCAGAATATTAGTTTTGTTGCATGGTGGGAGCGGTCTTCTGCTTCCCCTTTTTTTCATTCCTCTCAGGTCTCAACTCAGGGTGCAACTTCTAGAAACTTTCCTCGTCATGTCCCTCTTTCTCACAATGTGTACATGAGGGCTTTACTCCCCTTCTCTTGCCTGTTCTTTTTGGGTTGTCCTTTTGGTCACGCTTTCCCCTCCTTTATGGATGCATGTCGTTCACACTGGTCTCATCGATGGTAGGGGGCTCAAATAATAATAATGAATGTCTTATGTAATTATGAAAAGAGCCAATATACTTGGTCACAATATCTAGTGAATCTAATGGAATGCATAAATTCAATTCTTATTTTCTAAATTCTTCAGTAGAGTGTCGTAAATTTTGACCTCTACTTTGCCTTAGGTGTTTCCACTCCATTAATGCCTTTTACTCATAACCCAAAGGGTAAAATTGGCTTCTCTATGTAGAAACAAAATTTTCCCATGAGGAGAGAAGGTTACCCAAATTATTGCTGCCTTTCAATTTTCTCTTCCACCAGATAAGAGCGGTGCCATTCAATCGAAGAGAATCCAACTCAATCATTGCCTCGTCTTCCTCAATCTTTGAATCCTACAGTAGACTTCAATCTGCCTAATCCAGTTGCTAATATTTTATGAATTACTTTACCTATGATACATGGGAATATCAAATTTTACATCTAATATAAAGAAAGGTTTCTTGGATGCATTTCTTGAATTCCTATGATGATGGTGAGAAGAAGAAGAGGAACTTCCAGTCGCGGAAGGAGAAGGTGGTGGATCCCCTCCATCGTCTCCATGCGCTAAACCTTTTCCTTCTATAGCTTTTTCCCCTGCACTTTCTAGTTTCTCAAGCCTTGAGAAAAACTTCTCGACTTGATATTCCATGGTTTAAAATGTCTTGTGGAAGTTTAGCTCCTCATTTATAACATCGACATCCATGTTTCTTCTTCGATGTGCACATCCTGCTTCAGGATCAAAATACTTCAGTTTCCCTTCGCCTCTTTGTAACTTGTTTCTAGTTAGCATACAAACATGAAATTCACATCTACAAAGCCCTGCTCCTATACCACTTGATCCAAAATATTTTTCTTTGAGATGGATTAAAGAACTACTTGTAAAATTGCATCTTAACCAAGAAACTTAAAAGTCATGAACATAAGAAGAGAGAATCACATAAAAGTATGCAAATAAGACAATAAATTGATATCGGAGTTCGTCCAAGAGGGACTACATCTCTGGGCCCTGTTCAATCAGTGGGGAGGCCCTCTTTTATTAAGTGGAAAATAAAATGAAAATACAAGCATCAATGCAAAAATATACCATTATACCTCCATAGTTGAGAGTGCTCGAAAATTAGAGACATATAATGAAGAAATGGACAACACCGTTGGAATCGTGTTGCCGAGAGGTGCAGAATCCATATAACATTTTCTTGATTCTGATGTCGGACAAATTTGGGCCCTCTGGAAATGAGCTTAGTTCTTGGTTCTTCCCCCCCTCCTGCAAGGTGCTCATGGTTCCACTCTGTCTTGGGAAGCTTTTTGCTCTAGGTCTGCCTAGACGTACTTATAAATTGTAGGTTTATATACCATAAGGCGGGCGAACTTCACCAATTCCATCGTTGCCTAAATTGGTTGAGATCCGTAGTTTGAGGGAGGGGGTCGGGTGGTCAAACCCTGCCCCCTCCATAAAAAGGCGATTGTTTAAAACCAAATGAATAATTTTTTAAATAGGCACCATATTATTTTAACGAGGTATGAAAGGTATCCGCACGGGCTGCCCGCCCGAATCCATCAAGTTGTTGCACGTAAACATGGAGAGTGGGTTGGGGCCGCGGGTCACAACCATTGGCCGCACCATTTATGGCGGGGCCGGTGTTGGGGCGAAGGGGTCATGACCATCCTCCCCACTATTTTTAATATGTTTGTTATGTGGACTATGGGG
Source organism: Pinus albicaulis (assembly GCA_034641835.2). Classification (NCBI taxonomy): domain Eukaryota; kingdom Viridiplantae; phylum Streptophyta; class Pinopsida; order Pinales; family Pinaceae; genus Pinus; species Pinus albicaulis. The sequence goes on from CM076570.1 coordinate 782,496,379, forward strand.
CTCACTCCACCATGTTTATATATATATATATATATATATATATATATATATATATATATATATATATTAAAACAACCTGCCCCTTTTAAAATTTTTGGAATTTGACAGAAGGAGTCAAACAAACTGTCCCACAAATTCACCCGGAATCTCGTCATAGTTGGCCGGAATTCTGTGGCTCGATTTTTAAAAATGTTTCGCTCCTTAAGCCACCACATCACCAAGTCAACCCATAAACTTTTACTGCTTCTAACTCCTCCGGACAGACTCAAAATTAAGTGTTGTATGCATCATTGGAATCAGAAAGACGAGATCTCAAACTTGGCACTGTTTTTTCCACATTTATAACACATTTTTTTTTGAGCTTTTATACTTAAGTCACTTGTACTTGGACCTCTATGATCCTCCTGGATCAGTCGCTCACTAGGAGAAAATTTGAATACCATAGAGGCAAGATCCTAGTGAAGGATAATCCATGTATTTTTGAGAGGGAGTGTTGAATTCCAATGAGAAATTGTAGTACCTACACTAGTGTGGGACGAGGAGGTCCAAGCAGCACCTACACTAGTGTGGGACTAGGATTTCTTAGCAGCACCTACACTGGTGTGGGCTAAATTTGGTGCAGTGTCTATTTTAATTTTGCCTTGTATAAGATGGATAATAAAATGTAATCTTATCTAAAAATCACTTGTAATAGTTAAGGGAGTTTGATAAACTCAGTTAGCTCATGAATTTCAAGTTTAGGGTAGTTGGTGAGGCATGCAGAGTAATTCTAGTTGTAACAAAGTTTGAAGTGCATTGGTGCATTAGTTTAATGCATGTTGTAATCAGTTAATTCAGCTAAGTAGGTTAAATTTAGTTGTGCTAGTTGTAAGTGGTTTTTGCACTAGTGAGAGATCAAGTGAATTAAATATTATTTAATTCACAATCAGTGATCTCACATCTAACTGATGATTTACTACTATTAGCTGCATGAATGTCAGCTCCAGTGGAGACCTAGTTGAGACAAAGATTAAAGGGAAGTATCACTATTAGTTCTTATATTAGCAGGTTGCCTAGATGCAGTTAAAAAACACCCTTGGATGCCCATGATACTTAGCACAATTGAGGAAGGATGAAATTCCTAAAGAATAGGGATTGCATTCATAAGGAATTTTGTGAGCAAGGCACGCTGAAGGCATGCTGAGAATTGCCTAAGTGTTGGCCCAATTTTTTCTAGATCAGTGTGAGACAATAGGCAGAGTGCAGGAGACTCTTGTGAGAAGAGTACATTTTAATTGTTTCATGATTTCTTGTGGTTGTGGAATATACAATAGAAGATAGTGGGGTTTTGAGTAGCAAGACTTCCCTCAAAAATTATCTGTGTTGTGGTTTGATTGATTCTTGTTTGCTTCATGTGATTGGTGATTGTGTTTTAATTTCCACAATTTATTTGTAGAAGTCATTCAGTATCTAGTTTTAGTACATTGTTGGATTGCATTGAATCCATGATATACATATTGTTTGTATAACTTATACATGGTATCAGAGCACAAGAAGTCATAATAGTGGAGGAGGAGTTGAGTTTGTGACTAAATAGAATTCGAATTTGTAGAAGAATTTCTTGGTGCTACAGGTGATTCAAGATAGAAATATATTTCAATTACTTGAGATTGGAGTATGCACTTAAGGGTAGCTCTAACTATATTTCTTGGTAAGACAGGAAGGAGGTAGCACTCAAATACAATGGCTTCAAGGAATTCATTAACGATGATGTTCCTAAACTCGCTGTGACAGATCCTGCAAATCTTGATGCATGGAAAAAGAAAGTGGCAAAGGCGAGGAGGATCTTACTGGAAGGAGTATGAGACCACATTGTCTCAAGTCTCCATGGAACAAAGACACCATATTCTATGTGGAAAGCTTTAACAAATTTATTTCAGAGCAACAGCGGCCATAGGCAATTGGCACTGAAATATAAACTCATGAAGATCAAGATGGAGAAAGGTGAAACCATGCCAAAATACTTAACAAACTTTGTCCAATGTCCGATGATCTTGGGAGCGTTGGAATTACTGTCGCTGATGATGATTTGGTGAGCCTAGATATTCTAGGATTTCCCAAGAGTTTGTATAGTTATCAGGACTCTATCAATGGGAGGGAAAAGCTTCTAGATTGGGAACAACTTTGGTCGGATTTGGTGCAAGAGGAGTTTTTATGGAATACCATTGATGGATCTTCATCTAAGAATGAATATGAAGAAGAGTGTGCTTTGGCTGCCAAGGTGAAGAAGGGGAACGGAAATAAATTCCATTCGAAATCTGAGTCTGCTAAAGATTGGAAGAAGCACAACATGTCCAAAGTGAAGTATTTTCACTTTCACGAGTATGGGCATCATGCCACTAACTGTCAACAAAAGAATAAGAACAAGAAGGCATGAAGATCTGCAATTGGTGAGGCTTTGGCCTCACAATATGAGCTTGAATTATCTCTCATTGCATGCATGGTGTCAAGTTCAATGGGATCGGTGTGGGATCTTTTAGCGGGTGTTTCAAATTATTGTCTTAAAAAAATGTCTTTATAAAAACAATATATATCACAACTCTGTGATGGTTTTGTTCAAATCAATCCAATTCAAACATTACAAAAGATTAACCACCTTACATGTAGCATACAGACACTTTTATTTATTTAGAAACCTAAAATTATGATGTTTCATTTACCCAAATCCTTAATTTAGTCAGTGAAGAAAAATATTCCTAGCTTTTGAAATTACATCCATCCAAACAATTTTTCATTTTATATTTTATTGAATGAATAAAAATAAAATACACCAATTTTATGAGTTGATAAACTAAATACCATTTTAGATAATATTGGATACCCTTTAAATATATTTGATATATAAATTATTAAATAAATTTATTTTCCCTCTTAATTTGTTATATATATTAAACTTAATATTAATATACAAATTATTTTATCTAATATATTCAATTAGATTAAATTTAAATTTAAATTTAAATTGATTTGTTTTATTATTTTTGGTTAAGATAATGTGTTTGAGGTCACGGGTTCAAAACCAGAGAGGTAAAGTATGTATGCCTTTGTAGACTTAGCAGTTAAAATTGGATAATAATAATAATAATAATGTTTTTCAAATATTCATATTAAAGTAAATTTCTAAAAGTAAAAAATTATTTTCTAACGTTTTTAGAAATCAAATATTTTTTTATTAGAAGTTGAGAGATTTTATGTGATTTTAAAGTCATAAATTAATTTAAAAGTAATAAAATTTTAAAAGAATCTAATAATGACACACATTACTTTTGAGGCTTTTACCAAAACAAAAAAAGCACATTTTTTTTGGGATAGTTTTTATTTGATCTTCTACCATTAATTTTATGTTTTTTTCTTTCTTATAGATTCCATAGAAAATGAGGAAATTATTAAAAACTAAATCTCACAAATAAATTTAACAACCATTTTAAAACAATAATTCTTTTTTTATGGTCGTTTATCCCCAATCTAATTTAATTAATATTAGCAATTTCCCCTAAACGTGTAAGGAATAGAAGATTTGGGAACATTATCTTGCCACTCACTCTAATGCAAGCATTATTAATCATTTCTACGAGTGGATGAAAATGGTTTCTTGATAAGAATATGTAGATGAAAAATATCAAAATCCACTCAAAGAGGTTAGAAAGGGGTATACAAATTGAAGAGGACTCAGGATATTACATATGTAGATGACAAATATCAAAAGCCACTCGAAGAGGTTAGAAAGGGCCATACAAATTGAAGAGGAATCAGGGTATTAGATTAGTCCAGTGTTAGAGTGAGAGTAAGAGAAATGGGAATGACAATAGAGGATGTGGAAATCGAGTAGAGTAACACTCCCTTAGAGGTGGAAAGAATATGTAGATGACAAATATCAAAAGCCACTCGAAGAGGTTAGAAAGGGCCATACAAATTGAAGAGGAATCAGGGTATTAGATTAGTCCAGTGTTAGAGTGAGAGTAAGAGAAATGGGAATGACAATAGAGGATGTGGAAATCGAGTAGAGTAACACTCCCTTAGAGGTGGAAAGAAAGACACACTTCGAGTAAAAAAAAGCTAATTTTGTTAATCATTTTCTCATTAAATTCATTTCTATCTTAGTTTTGAAATTCAAGGTTTTAAATTTCGTAAATATGGAAACAATAATAATATAAAAATCTTTTTAAAAAGAAAAAAAAATTAAAATGAAATTAGTAACACAATTTTTTTTAAGAATAGTAGCCATCTTCTACATTTGTATCATGTATACGAAGGCGTGCTAATCGCTCCTGGACATCCGGGTCACGTCCCTCACCTTGTATTGTTCTAGATGTTCCGCACCGTCTTAAACTAGCGAAATTCTTATCCAGACTGACGGACGGCGTTGAAAATTTTAATAAGAAAAATAATTTGAGTGTGTGATGCAGGAGAAGGAGCGCTCCTGGACATCTGGGTCACATCCTTTACCTTGTATTGGTGTAGATGTTCCGGGTCATGTTAAACTCTCTTAAAGGTGAAAAGAGAGACACACTTCCAGTGAAAAAAAACTAATTCCAAATGTTCCGGGTCATGTTAAACTAGCCCTCTTGTTCTTATCTAGATTATCCCACGAAATTCCTATCTATATTATCCGGTGTTGATAAATTTACGACTCGAGTGTGTGACTGACTTGAGGACTTGAATTTTCATTTAATGATTCACCAAGAGTACAATATGGCACAGGTCTCCTAAATTTTCATTTAATGATTCACCAAGAATACAATATAGCCCAGGTCCCCTAAATTTTCATTTAATGTTTCACCAACAAAACACATTATGGCACAGGTCCGCTGGACTGGTTAGAACAGATGGAGGTTGATGCAAACTAAGATTCTATTAGATTTAAATACTTTATAAAATAATTTTAGCTTTAATATAACTTATAAAGATTAAAAAAAAAGAGCATCTGCATTTTAATGATAAATAAATAAAATTAAAAGATAAAATTGTTTTTTATAAATAAAATGAAAAGATAAAATTGCTTTTTTTTTCCCAAATTCGATATAATCATTATTGTTTTTATTATAAAGTATTATAATAACATTGTGATGAACCATTAAGATATGATCATTTAAATTTTAAATATTTTTATTACTTGGTCTAGCTTTTTCTATTGTTAAGAAATAGCATGTTAAATGTAATTGTCTTACACTAGGAAAACTATATAAGGATTGGTTTTATAATATTTTTTGGACTAAATCATTTTTTTACATTCCAAATGAAAATAGTATTATGCTTGAAGAAAATTTGATTAAATGTGTTTTCATTAGTTATTTTAATGACCATATAGCTTACACAATGTATAATCTCAATAATCATAAATTTTTTGATGGAAGACATGCGATATTTCATCAGTATTCATATGAGGTTAAAAAAAAGTTGAACAATATTTATGGGAACCTCCTAATAAAAGCACAAGAAATTGAAGATCAACAAAGTTTTTTTGAGGAACAAAGTTGCAATGAATCTCAAATTAGTTAAAGTACACCAAGAAAGAGTTCCAAAAACTTTGCAAAATCATAAGGAACTAACAATATCAACAACAAAAATTTATTTCCCTAGCGTGCATAAGATTATATTTTTATTACTCAAAAGTATGAATATAGAAGAACCATTGAATTTTGAGTAAGCTAAGTCACATAATAATAAGGTGAATGTTTTGAAAGAAGAATATGATTATATATAAAAATAATATGAAACTTTCAAAATTATAGAATTCCCTTAATATAAGTTTGCATAAGCTCAAAATAGTTTTTCAAGTCTAAGTTCATAAGTGGTGGTAGTTGAGAAAAGTTTAAAGTTAGATTTCTTGCAAAACATATTCACACAAAGAAGGATTACGTTATGGGAACATAATTTCATGGCATCATTTCCTTTTTTCCCTCCATCCCATTAAAATCACATATCACTTATGAATTGAATATAAATAAATTACTAAATATAATTTAATTATAATAGTGAAGTAATGGTGCACTTGTGTTGTAGTACTCAACTCTCCCCCATTTATTTTTATTATAGTTATATAATAAATAATGGGGGGCCTTTCTTTTTCAAATAAAATGAGATATCTTTAAAAAAATTGTTATTAAATCTCTAAGTCTTTAGACCTTTCCTGATCGAACTAAAATATCAGAAGGATCAACCCTCATAATGTTTTGATAAACCAAAATCCTGATAAGCCTTTTTTTATAAAATTTAATATATTATTGGAATATTTCCTACATTGGACTCATAATATATTTTAACTTTCCTTTTAACAAAATTACGATAAAATCATTCCCGATCATTGTTTTGAGGAAAGGAATTTCTTTATAAAATAATATTATAAGAAATCACGGGCCCTACAACTTCCACCTCTCATATCAGAACCTCAAATATTGTAACATATTAAGTGCGCCCTTAACAAAACCTTCGATACCTTTAAGCTTTGATAACACTTTCCCTTGATATCTTTATCGACGATACTTCACGACATCCATCTCTGATAATTTTATCTCTGATATCCATCTTCTACCATCGGAACTTCATATTAGGAACACATATTTTGTAATCCCCGATAATTCTATCGCCGATGTAAAAACTCTGATATCAATTCTCGCATTTTCTCTCATGACTCTTACAATCAAGGTTTTACTTTTATCGGAACTTTGTTTTATCGTAAGTTTGAGAAGGCGCGCTATTGAATTATCCTGATGTTTCCTTCCGATAAGATGATATATCACGCACCCATGTGAACTCATGCCTCCACATTTAATGATATAAAGTAGCTAATTTATGTTTTTCATAACATAATCCTTTTCGATAATTTTCCCTTGATTTGATCAAAAGCTAGTTATTAAGAATACCATCCTTGCTTTATTGTTGGAATTAAGTCTATTTATCATTCTTGTGCATTGTTACAGGCTAATATCGACCATCATAATAGTGATAAATTTCAAAAGCTAGTACTACGTGGAAATTCTGTGCTCTGTCGACTCACTCAGAGACACAAATTTCCTCAAAAAATATGCCCTACTCACCTCTGGACTGCACAACCTCCTGGGCTTTGAGTAGCTTCCTACATACTGCTTCGAAGCTCCTTCTTTCCTCATGCATGTGAGCTCTACATACTTTTTTTGCACTCGGATACCATGTGAAAAGTCCTTACTCAGAACCCTGCTACAACAACTGATTAGATTTCTCCTATTTGTTAATTATGTAACAATTTATTTATGGTGTTACATAGTAAATACTGAAATCAAATACACTACATCCCACACAAAATAAAATACTTAGGAAAGTAAAACGCAGGAAAGATAAAAATACACAGACATAAGTACACCATTATTTTCGACAATCGTCCTGAGGAAAACTGATATTTAGAAAACCGGTGCGATAGAGGAGGGTTTTATTATTATGCAGTAGTAATTTGAGTACAAATAATTGGATGCCCAATATGGCTATCCAATACAGAGAAATACTAAAAAAATATTTTACGAGAAAAGATCACACTGTCACACGAATGGAAAATTTTAGGGGCTAATATTTGTAGGCGGGCTAATTTTCCATGGTTTTTCCAAAAAATGATTCTCCAATTTCCATTTTTTCTAAAATGGATTCACCCAAGTTTTATAATATAAGATGATTTTACCTTAAATATCGCCAAAATTATATAGAGAGTATATATAAACACATAATAATTTTGGATGTTTTTACAAATATACCACAAAATATTTTATAGTTTTCATATTAGAGAATAGCAACATTCGTTGAGGTTTCTAAACTTTAAGATAAATTTATTTCCTTAAAATTTTCCCCAGTTGACTCACAAGCGATTTGACTCTGATCCTAGCTTAGGATGAGCTGCCCTGCATAGTCTCTGTGGTGTAAATACGTCAGCCTACACAACCACTACATCACAACTCTAGGAACTATGCCACCTCATCCTTCTGATCTTTTTCTGAATGGAAACTCGAATCCCCTGCCCTCCGGACTCATGCCCCGAATTCTAGCCCTAGATCTCGACTGCATCCCAGCAAAATAGTGGAATCCCTCTTAAGCTCTAAGTTGCCTCTGTGTGGCACTAGTTAACCTCTCTGTGTCTCTCGATGTCTTTTGTGCATTGCACTCCCTAGATATGGAAACCTTCCTTCGGTCTACTATCTCTGGCCCTCATTACAATGAAATAATTGGATCTCTCTCTAGCAACTCATCGTTGCTTGATAATTTGATCTCTTAGAAAAATTGATCTCTACAAATATCTAGTGTATTCTCCAAGTGCCCATCGAGCTCCTTCTTGGACTCGATGGACACCTTTATCTACAAGATTCACATGTGACTTAACTAATACCCTTTAATCAGTCACATTTCCTAACTTTAGACTTAGGAAATATTATAACTCGATTAATTCTTTTAATTAATTCACTTCTTGGTGGAATTTTCCGAAACGAATTCTCGGCCTTGGAGAATGCATGTGCCTTATCCTCTCTGCAAAATATCAAGGCTAGAGCACATCAAATGCTAGAGAAATCAACAGATATGAAAGGGAAACGAAACAAAAAAGAGGAAACAAAGAACAAGATAATTGTTTTTGCGTAAAATGGTGAAGGCTCCCTCTTAACTCAATATTTTTGTGGGAGACCTACAACTTATAAAAATAATTCAAAAATATTCTAACAAGACATATTTGACCTACAAACTCTAGAAATAAAAACATAAATGAAAAAAATTCTCTACTACGAAGGTTTTTTAAGAGAGGACTTAGTAGTATAAGTCCTGGACTTCTGATTCTTCACTCTTGTACTTCTTAGGTGGAGCATAATCAGTGATATTTTCTTGATCCCTATCTCCTTTCTAATTCCTTGGACTCTTAGGACATTGCTTTTCTAGTTGTAACATTCAATCTCCGATAGGTCACATTTCTTCTTTGGTCCTTTGAACTTATTAAAGGTTCGCTTATTCTTGTGATGAGTATAATATGCATTATATGTGTTTTCTTATTCATCCTCGTTTTCTTTTATTAATGGTATTTGATCTTTTTCTTTACTGCATGCATTCCACATTTTTTCGAATGTTGGAGTATCTTTCCAACTGTTAATTACTGATGAAAAAGTAGTCCAAGTTTTTGGTAGTCCTAGAAGAGAATCAATGGCAAGCTCCTTTTCTTGTATAATTTCATCTATTTATTTGAGTTCATATCTTATTCTAGATATTCTTATAAATTATGATGGTACAGTATCGTATTTTCCCATCTTTGTTTTCCTTTTCTCATTCTTGAGGCTTTCTATTTGACTATTGTTCTTGATGGTGAATAATTTGAAGAGAGCCTCATACATTTCTTTAGCAAATTCTATATTATATATGTAAGGGATGATATTGTTCTTCACTCCATCTACAATTAATTTCAAGGAAAATATTTGGGTTTCCTTGTATTTTTCTCTTTCTGCTTCATCTTCTACTTCCTTGACTTTTCCTCGAACAAAAACTAACACTTTATATCTTGTGAGAATAAGATCCATTCTCTTCTTGCATGTCATGTAACTGGAGGCTCCTTCTATCTTATTTTCTCCCTTCATTGAGTTTTTCATATTGCTATCTTCTACTCCATGTGACCTTTCTTGAAACCCTTATATCGCTTCATTCAATAGACATCAAGTCTTCCTTTTTCCTTCTTCTTCACCTTAGTTCTGATACCATGTTGAGAAATCAATGCTTATAGGAATTAGGGTTTGATTCTTCTTTCTTGATAATTACTTGTGAATTATGTTGGTTTCTATTACTTATTTATTAGTTAATATTTCATCATTGAATTACCAAATTATATGTATATGAATATGACAAGAAAAATAGACACAAGATGTAGGCACTCAGCAAGGGAAAAACCCCTACAAGTCGAAAACCAAATAAAAAACTCCTCCTTTAGTAGATTCAAATAAATATGAGACACTTCATACTTATTAGACCTAGACAAAGACCTCCCCTAACAATCAAGTCAGCCCTTCCCTTCAATATATTATCCATGACAAAATCTCCAAGTGTCCGCTCATCAACAACAACTTCAGTCTAGAATTTCGGCCCCCCTAACAATAGAATGCAATATCCCGCCATAACCTTTCATGAAAATGAATAGATTTGGGGATTTTTTTCAACATTTACCAATTTTTAACTTCTTAAATTGTTTTCTATATTCACTTAATGACGATTAGAATAATTATCATAATTGTCTAGAGAAATATTTAGTAAAATTGTAGTTAGTTACACAACCATTAACTGCCATTGTTGTAGCATATTATCTTAAATTTCCTGCTATAACTATGAATTGATTCCATGATTCTCTTAAGTAAATTAGTAAATCACATACTTTATAATATAATAACCACATAATGAAAGAAATTAACATCATAAAATGGAACAATGAACAATCACATCATTAGACACTGATATACCCTGGAAACCCCGTAGGGTGAAAACCATCAAACATTTAATTTTATTATTAAACACCCATGACGGCGTTCTCCCCTCATTCAATGACTATAAGTGAGTCCATACCTTCACCATTTTCATAATATATTACGTATAAACATCATTTTAAATGAAAAATAACTATCTATACGCTATTACAATCATCGTGATATCATTTACCCACGAATCCTAAATCTCTATGTCTTTATATTCTACGGATTCCATCACTGTATCATATTGCAGTTAAAATTCCTCAATCTACAAAAATATTTATTTCCCAAAATGTTAAACATGAAATATCCCTTGAAAAAGTCACCATTATTTCTTGTCATTGTTGTCAGCGCTACACTTGATACCATGATTAGATAAAATATTAACAAACAAATAATCAATATTTATTAGTGACACCTCAACATCTATTTGTCTGCATACCTAAAACATAAAAAGAATGTAATGAAATATCTTCTTTAAAATCATTACACATGCATTAGTAAAAAGAAAATCACTACAAATGCCATGTTTCCAACAAAACACTAACATAATCTTGCATGTACTTACATATTATTTCCAAAGGAAAAATAACATAATAGATATTATTCTTGTGCATGCAAATGCATAACAAGCTTTCAGGAGAACTAGCCCAACAAGGAATTTTCTTTATGCCGACTATTTTGTTTCCCTTTCCAAAGGGATTAACACAATAGATTCTATACTTATGCACGTGAATGCATGTTCTTTTCCAAAGACATTTTTTCCATGGGAGAGATATTTACAATGACTATTATGTATAAAAATGCAAGCTCTATTTCAAACAAAGTTAACATAATAGTTGTAATTTCGTGCATGCAACTACTTATCCTCTCCAACAGAAAATAACATGACAACTTGTTCTTCTTTAATGTGAAACATATATTTCTTTCCAAAGGAAACTAGATAAATCTTACATGGAAAAATAAACACATTTCTTTTCCAAGGGATCAAACACATAACATTTATTCTTTCATGCAAAGAAACATTCTCTTCTTAACAAAAGATATATCCCAATATCTATACATAATGTTCTCCCAAAAAAAAGTAATACCATAGTTAATCCCTTTAGGTGTGCAAATGCATATTATTTTTCCCAAAAGAAGGCTAACACAATTAGTATTATGCGACTGCACCTTCCTTTTCCCTAGAAATGTAATACGAAAATTATAATTTTCTATGCATCCAAGTGTATATTTTTCTGTAAATAATCTTCCAAATGAATATTAACATAATAAAGCATGCGATTACCAATTTTCCTCTCTAAGAATTTAATTCAATAATGGATACAAGGAAATGTTTTTCTCTTCTCTTCTTTTTGAAGAGTTACAACATAGCAAATAATTCTTTGCATATATATATATATATATATATATATATATATATATATATATATATATTCCAAGGAATCTAACACTAATTTATTTATTTTTGCAAAGGTGAGCTAACTCACTAGCTATTATGCATGCAATACAAAATATTTTCCTATCATTTCACACATCAGAAAAATTCATAATATTTCCTCAAGAAATAGAATGAATAACAAATCCTTATTAAATAACACAACCAATGGTATTTTATACAAATTTTTTATGTGAAGTCATTCTCAAAAAAGTTACTGACATATTCATTTCAAGTATATCAAATATAATAAATTTTATTCATATGCACATAAACACATATTCTCTTTAAGAGTCCACTATTTCTCTTTAATAATTTAATGCATATGTATCACGATAAAATCCTTCGAAATATTTTAAATGGAATAACCTAATTTCTTTACAGGAATTATTAACATAATTATTCTATTTTTATGCATGAAAATAACTTATTTCTTTTCAAGGAATATAAACACAATTGTTCTATTTTTTTGTGTGCAAATAACTTATTCCATTTTAAGAAATATCAAACTTAAGAGTTATTGGTTTTTGCATGGAATTAATTAATTTATTTTCAATAACATTAACACATTATTTATCTCTATATGTACATAACAACTATTCTTATCATGCTGACAAAACAAATGGAAACACTTTGTTTTTCCTATGTTAGTCATTAAATATGAACAAGGTTTCCAAATAGTTGAAGCGAGTTTTTGAAAACCAAAAATGGTTTTTTACTGGGAACAGGTTCATTAAAAAATCGTCTCCCATGTTTTACACAGGTGTCATAGTTCGGAAGATTCGAATGAATATTTTCAACCCATTTTTCCATACTTAAATATTAAATAATTTCCTGTTTTTGTAATCAACTTTGGGCATGTTTTTTGAGAAATTAAAAATGTGCTTTTAAAATATGAAAGATTATTTTTGTGAGAACAAGTGAATTTACAAAAGCCTCTTTTAGTTTTTACACATCTATCGAATTTTGGGAGATAATAAGACATACTTGGACCTTATTTTCCAATAAATCATGCAACTAACACAATTACTTAGTGATTAAAATCTTTTAAGAATTCAATACACAATAAATATTTTAAAAATTCAATGAACAAAACAATTATTCCTCTATGCATGGAATTATATGGAGGCTTTTCCAAGAAAATAATCTCGAGTCTTCATCATTTGAAAATTTTCAAACAAATAAATTTTATTTTTATTTCCTCATGCACCATATGAAAATACAATTTTTTTTAAAGAGTATAGTTACTTATTGTTTAGTACATGCTTGTAATCCTTCATTCCTCTTTTTGGGCTCCATTCTACATGTATTATGTCATTAGTTCTCATATTTTCCCATAGGCTTACGATAAGTAGAATTAAGAAAAAGTAATAGTTTTTCTAAACCTTAAAAGAATTCCATAAATCACTCCATAAATATTAATTTTCCTAAATTCTAAAATCACTCCATAAATCATATTTTTATAAATTCTACAGTCACTCACTAGATCATCCATAAATCTCTCATTCTTTTATTTTCCAAGTAGATTTTCTTTTGTCCTATGAACAAAATATCACTTATCCATAGATTTTCTAAAAATATTACTCATTATTTCTAAAACTCATAAAATATACCAACTAAGAAATATAATTTATTTAGATAGAAGAATATAAATTATTCTAAATAAAAGAATTAATAATTAATTCTTGTATTATTCTTATAAATAAGAATTACAATAATATTCATGTAACATCAATATAAGAATTAGTAATATTTAATTATTCAATAACCCTCATTTTACGAGAGTTTTCACAGTAGCTTACGCTAGGGATATCACATACTCCCCCCCTTAAAGAGAACATCGTCTTCAGTGTTCTTCTCTCATTGGAGCATTAACTTTTATGCATAATATAGCAATATAAATAACAAAAAATGGAAACATTTCCTTTCAAAATGAATTATTTTTATTTTTAGTAAGTAGAATCAGTAATGTTTATCAAATGACATACTTTTCATTATTAATTATTTATGAAATGACAAATAATACTTTAATCACAATACTTCCACAAGTACTTACCTTACACTAGCCTTCTAATAATCAAAATGATAAAAAATATATATATCAAGTGGATGTCGTATTTTATTTATCGGTTACGCCATTATTTTTTTCCCACTGGTGTTGTTTGAAATTACTATACTACTCTCCTTCATTAATTTCAATCAAATTAAAGCTCATGACATTTATCTCCAGCCATTTTCCTCTAGTGTTAATGTTTCCATCATAAATTAAATCATAAGTACATACATTAACAATTTATTTCCTCTATGCATGCATATAGATAATTCATTTCTTACATGTTCATTTGCTCATAAAAACCTACAAACACAACCTATTTCATCAAAAATTTCTCTTAGATAAATTATTAGATCATGCATACAAAACTATAACATATATAACAACTTAGAGATAAGAAAATTACGATTTATTATAACACCTAACATTGTTAGATGATTTTGAAATCAATAGGAATATATAGATATAATTTCATCGAATTGAATCTGCTAGAATTAACAACCTTGTTGATTATTTGGAGGTTTCTTCCCAACATATTTTTAGTAGAATCATGTTTTAAGGTCTTCTAGCCTATTTCCTAGGCCTTTTTGTTTTATTTTTTTCTTTTTATTTTTCTTTTTCTTTAAAGCATGCCTTTCTCTCTCGTTGTCATTTATTCGACCCCACTTGGTATTTCTCTCCAGCTAAGTGATTTACATAATATTCTCTCCCATTATGTTAATATTCTCCTTTTTTACTATTTTCTCCTAGAGATTTTTAGGATACACTTAGCGAAGGTCCATCTTGGACTTAACCACTAATAAATTTTCATAAGATAGCAAGAAATCTTACAAAGCTATAGAGTTATTTTCATAATACCCAATCAATGTATTCATTATCTCAATAATAAAAATAGTGACATCATGGCTTCCATAGCCATTCAATCCAATAATAATTCAATGTCTAAAAATAGTCAATTTCTAAAAATCCATTGCAATTTACAGAATTGTCCATTTGCATGTTATAATTACATAAAATCAACATTTATGTAAACCATGCATCTTTACTTGACCCTCAACATGGGTCTCACATCTTCTAAAAGTACATTGACAATAATTCATCACATGTCATACATGTGGTATACATTCCAAATTTCCACATAACAACATTCATGAAAATTAAAAATAAAACATTAACATATCTTTCATACCATTGTATTATACTTTTTGTAAGGTCCCACCATACAAACCATCAATATTATAGAGAAATAACAATCCCGCTGGACACTAGGACACAAAATGGGATTTTTTCCCCTTACAATTAGCTTGCAGCCATGTAAGCGACAACCATTATGGAACTTTGGGAAAATAATTTCTAATAATGCAATCTACAATGACTATGTCATTTTATCAAATATTTTTCAAGCATTAAATATACATCCACTGACGAATTTTCACAAATATTTTGTAGGCTTTCAATCTACTGCCATTGAAGACTTTTAACTAACAATTTGCAAGAATGTGATCAACTGCCATTAAGTCATTTTGGAAAATAGTTAGGGGGCATGAAACAAATTGACATAAATATGTTTAAACTATCAGGGAGATGATAAAACTAGAATTTACAAAATGGAATGAATAATATGAATATCATCTATGGTAAAAATTTTGCATAATAATACAATCAACAATTCCTTCAAGGCAACGAAGAATCGGTAAAATCAACCAAATTATGGAATTCGAGTATAAAAACAATTTTTTTGGAATTAAAGTGGTGTTATAGGACCATATGGTACAAATACCGCCTGAGGTAAAGCTGAATCACATCGAAAACTATCATGGATACAATTATTTAAAACAAAAAAACTTTGGATCTCATTTACCACTTTTTTCAAATGCATGGAATGAAAATTTTCATCTACAACTCTATATGAAGAAATACTACCCAAAATTATGCTACTATGAGTTTTTGATAAATTTAAGTTCACTAAATGAATTCCACCTGACTCATTTCCCATTTTTAACAACTAAAGATGTTCTTTCAATGTTTTTTTTACAAAATACCATTGTCCTCATCAGGGTCAAGCCCAACTTATAAATTCTTTAGTTTTCACACAAACCATACATGAATCGATTCTTTATAAGTAATTAATTGTAACTTAATTCATGTTTTTTTTTTCTTATGCACCATAATTATTGTTGTAATAGTATGCATGAAAAGGTTGGTAATTATTTCGCAATATAACCAGTGAGTGATCATGGTTGTTCATAGGTGCAATAGAGGTTTTCTTTTATTTTTTCTGCATCCATATTCAAATTTCATGAGAAAAAATTATAAAGAAACATTATCACTTTCTACTCTTTAATGCGGTCATTAATTATGCATCATGTATCTCATGTTAATTGTAGTCTACTACAAGTTCAATTAGATCATAGCTGAGATGATGCCCAATAGCATCATACCTATACTTATTTTTTTCTTAACGATTCCTAAAATTCGCCAGAGTTGCAAGCCTTTTCTATGATACCAGTTTTAACAATCCCCCGTAACCTCATAGGAAAATGCATAGAGTTAGGAATTTTTTTCAACATTTACCAATGTGTAAATTTTTAAATTAATTTTTATATTAGCTCAATGACCATTTGAATAACCATCATAATTACCTAGAAAAATATGTAGTAAAAGCATAGAGAGTTACACAACCATTAATTGTCATTGGCGTACCATATAAACTTAAATTTCCCGCTATAACTATGCATTGATTCCATGATTATTTTAACTCAATTAGTAGATCACATAGTTGGTATACAAACATCACATCATTTAAGAAAATAACATCATAAAAATTGCTCGATGAACAATCACATCATTAGACACCGATATACCTTGGAAACCCCATAGGGCGAAAACCAACAAATGTTTAATTTTATTATTAAACGTTTATGAGGGTTTTCACCCTTCACTCAATGGTTATAAGCGATTCCATCCCTTGACCATTTCCATTATATATTAGATAAAAAAATCATCTTAAATGCAAAATAAATAGGTATAAGAGATTACAATGATCATGATATCATTTACCCACGAATCCTCAATATCTATGACTTTATGGTCTAACGGTTTCCATCAATGGATAATATTGCATTTAGAGTTTGTCAATCTAAAAAAACATTTATTTTCCACAATGTTAAACACAAACTATCCTTTGCACAAGTCACCGTTATTTCTTGTCATATTATCATCAACACAGTTGATATCATGATGAGTTAAAATATTAAAAAACCACTAATCAATATTTATTAGTGACACTTTAACATCTATTTGTGTGCATGCATAAAACATAAACAAAATGTAATGAAATATCTTCTTTAACACCATTGCAAATGCATTATTAACAAGAAAATCACTATCAAGTGTCATATTTCCATGAAAGCACCAACATAATATTGCATGCACTTCCATATTATTTCGAAAGGAAAGCTAACATAGTAGATATTATTCTTGTGCATGAAAATGCATAACAAGATTTCATGAGAACTACCCCAAAAATAAATTTTCTTTGTGCCTACTATTATGCTTTCTCTTCCAAAGGGATTAATGCAATAGATTCTATACTTCTGCATGTGAATGCATGTTCTTTTCCAAAAATATAATTTCCACATGAGAGATGTTGACAATGACTCTTATGTATAAAAATGCAAGCTCTATTTCAAACAAAGTTAACACAATAGCTATAATTTCATGCATGCTACTAATTCTCCTCTCGGACACAAAATAAAATGATAACTTGTTCTTCTTGAATGTGAAACATGTATTTATTTCCAAAGGAAGCTAACTAAATCATGCATGGAAAAATAAACACATTTCTTTTAGAAGGGATCAAACACATAACATTTATTCTTTAACACAAAGACACATTTTTTTCTTACCAAAATATATATCACAATATCTATACATAATATTCTCCCAAAAAAAAAACTAATACCATAACTAATCCCTTTAGGTGTGCAAATTCATATTATTTTTCCCAAAGGAAGGGCAACACAATCTGTATTATGTGATTTCACCTTCCTTTTCTCCATAATTGTAATACCAAAAATAGATATTTCCATGTATGCAAGTGTATATTTTTATCTAAATAATCTTCCAAATGAATATTAACACAATAAAGCATGGAATTACCAGTTTTCTTCTCCAATAATCTAATTCAATAATCCATAAAAGGTCATGTTCTTATCTTCTCTTATTTTTCAGCGTTCTAACAGAAAAAATACTTCTTTGAATGAATATATATATATATATATATATATATATATATATATATATATATATATATATATATATATATATATATATATATATATATTCTTTTTTTTCTCAATCAATCTAACACACTAATTATTCCTTTTCGCAAAAGTTGGCTAACTTACTGGCTATTATGCATGCAATGCAAAATATTTTCCTATCATTTCACACATCAGACAAATTTGTAATATTTCCTCAATAAATATCATGAATAAAAAATACTTCTCAAATAAAAAAACCAATATTCTTTTATGCAAAGGTTTTCTGTGAACTTTTTCTCAAAAACGTTACTCACATATTCATTTTGAGTAGATCAAATATACTAAATATTATTCATATGCACATATTGTCTTTAAGAATCCAATATTTACTTACTAACATTTAATGCATATGTATCATGAGAAAATCCTTAATAATTTTTAAACGAAATAACTTAATTCCTTTATAGGAATTACTAACATAATTGTTATCTTTTTGTGCATGTGAATAACTTATTTTTTTTTCAAAAAATATCAACATTATTGTTCTATTTTTGTGCATTCGAATGACTTATTTCTTCTTAAGAAATATCAAACTTAATAGTTATTGGTTTGTTTATGGAATTTATCTATTTATTTTCAAGAACATTAACACAATATTTATCTCTATATGTACATAACAACTATTCTTATAGAGTTGGCAAATCAAATTGAAACACTTTGTTTTTCCAATTTTAGTCATTAACTTCAGGAATGATCTCCGAACATATGGAAACATAGTTTTTAAAACTAAAAAATGTTTTATTGGGAATGGGTTCATTGAAAAAAAACTCTCTCAAGTTTTACACATATGTCGTGGTTTGGAAGATTCAAATGAATATCTGCATCCCATGTTCCAGATTTAAATATTAAATAATTTCTTTTTTTTGTCATCAACTTTGGACATGGTTTTTGAGTATTTTAAAATTTATTTTTCAATTATTAAATAGTATTTTAGAAATAACAAGTGTATTTACAAAAATATATTTCCACTTTTACAGATCTATCGTAGTTTGTGATATAATAAGACATATCTTGACCCTATTTTCCAATAAATCATGCAATTCACACAATTATTTAGTCATGAGAATATTTTAAGAATTAAATGCACATTAAATATTTCAATAATTTAAGGAACAAAGCACTTATTCCTCTTTGCATCGAAGTCTATGGAGCTTTCTCCAAAAAAAAATAATCTCATCTCCTTATCATATAAAAATTTTCAAGAAAATAAATTTCATTCTTATTTCTTCATGCACCATATGAAAGAACAATAAATTTCAAAGACAATAGTTACTTATCTTTTAGTACATGCTTGGAATCCCTCCTTCCTCTTTCTTGGCTCCATTCTACATGTAATTTTTCATTAGTTCTCATATTTTCCCATAGGCTTACAATAAGTAGAATTAAGAAAATGCAATAGCTTTTGTAAATCCTAAAAGCATCCCATAAATCACTCCATAAAATATTTTTCCTAAATTCAAAAATCACTCCATAAACTATCCATAAATCACTCCATAAATCATATTTTTCTAAATTCTACAATCACTCACTAAATAGTTCATAAATCTCTCATGCTTTTATTTTCAAGGTGGATTTTATTTTGTGTGATGAAAAAAATATCACTTATGCATAACTTTTCTAAGACTATTACTCATTATCTCTAAAATTAATAAAATATACCGAATCGAAAATATAATTTATTCAAATATAAGGATATAAATGATTCTAAATAAAATAATTAAGAATTAATTCTTGTCATATTCTTATAATTAATTACAAGGATATTCGTGTAATATCAATATAAGAATTAATAATATTTAATTATTCAACAACAATAATTTTATGAGAGTTTTTATGATAGCTTATGTTCGGGAGATCACATAGAACTTCGACTCCGAAAAAAAGTGTTGAACCTACAATAGACGCAAAATTTCAACCAAAGAAACTGCCCAAAAACTTCACACATGTGAGATATAGATAGCCCATAAACTATAATTATGTCATCCCAACAAATTTCATCCTTCTCCAACTACTTCACTCTCTTTTCTTCCTCTCTTCCTTGAATATCGAACTTGGTTTTTGATTACTACAAATAGTTTGAATTTCCTTTCTTTATATAGCCATTATGTTGGTCTGAATTTCCCTAATGTAGGCCGACTTCATGGGGATAGGGATGACTAGGTATGGAGGTGACAAATAATTATTTTTACACCAAAATAATTATTTTTACATGATACAAAATCCCAATAAGGGTCTAAAAAATATTAAAATAACTGTAATGACTCAAGACAAGACCTAGAAGTATTCATTGGGGGATTTAACCTTGAAAACATTGACCCAAGCATGAAACCAATGCTTAAATAAGTCATTTCATTTAATAACAAAATTTATTTTGACAAGTACAATTATGAATACCAATACTAGTTACATTCTTCAATAAAAACAACATCGAATGTCACCATATATGATAGGTAATTAGTTGCAACAAATAAGGAGTAGAAGAGTGAGTAACTAGATTTTTGAATTTTATTGTCCTAACAGAATGACCTTAAAGGAAAATTGAAATTTCACACCTATAAATTTCATGCAAGAAATATTGGATGGGATAGATATTACTTGGCACACCTAGAGATTATGGGTGAAAAAGTGGACCTATTGTTATTGTTATGATGTTACACTAAGGTTGTTGACTTTTTTGGTTGCATGTGGATAGATTTGTTTGGGTGCAGATGGATTATCCTTTTGTGAAATGCATGAATGAAAATAGGAATAACATTTTTAGCATTTATGAAAACATATTAGGGAATGATTATGAAATGAAGATAACATTATGTTTTACTTTGTAACTTAGATATCACTCAAAATAAAGTGAAGTGGAAGAATTTTAATAGAAAGGAGAAAATTATAGAAATGAAGGAAGAAATGCAGGACGAAATTTCCTTCCCAGATGGAATTGAGGAAACACTAAAGACCATGTTTATTAAAATGGTGATTTAACTGAGGAAACACCTAGACATTGAATTATTATTGGATTTAATGGAAATAAAAGCCATGGTGAGACTTATGTGATGGTGCAATTATTTTATTATTATTTGAGTTAATAAATAAATTTCTTGAAAATATTTAGGAAATAGAATTAGAGTTTAAAAGACTTCTCATGAGCTTAGAAAAAATTATTGGTGGGAAATTCCACATGATGGAGCTTCCATACAAGCCTTCTAAAAATACCTACGAGAAAATAACAATAATTAAAAAATTAAATTAACATAATGGGAGAAAAATATTATGTTAATCACTTAGTTGGAGAGAAACACTAAGTGGGGTATAATAAAGCACTATGGGAGAGAAAGGCATGCTTTAAAGAAAATGAAAACAATATTTTTCTAAAAAAATAAAATGAAAAGACCTAGGAAAAAAGGTGGCAGATCTTAAAGCAGGACATTGCTAAATATCTACTCGGAATAAAATGTATAAAATAAACAACCTAGGAATCAGAGTGGTTATTTATTAGAGAGGGTAAGAAGATTTTAGCTCAAGGGGAATTTTTGGAGACAATTCATAGGTGGGTGGAATGTGCTCTGTTCCTGAATGTTCCCCAAGCATTATCTACGGTTAGAGAAAATTGTGTTTATATTTCACATGTTGTTATTGAATAATTGGAAATCGTTACAGTTACAATGTAGGTTGAGTATGGAAAACATAGGATTCTTTTTGTATGAGTTTATATTTCTGTATGCATATACATTAAAAATTGTTTCTGTAATTAAACTAAGGAAATATATGATAGTATATATATACAATTTTATGATGTCCCTTGATTACTAATAAAGTAAGCCTACATAGATTTGATCTATGTAGTGTACTATCAATCCATGTCTAGAAATATCGATGGATATATTCTCCTTATATAGAAAAATTCTCTCCTATTGGTTAAGTATGTGGTAAGAAGGGAAAATACAAATTTAAATTGTATCGGAGATATTTATTATAAAAAAAAAGAACAAGAAGGAGGATATAGTATATATGGAATTTTTATATATAAATTACTTGTAGTATAATACTAAGTAAACTATGAATATAACAGGAGGTTTTCCTCTCCTTTAAACTATTTTTAGTAGCATATCTAATCGAATACAACTTAGTATATTTAAGGAATGATTTCATGCATAAAAGAATTATAATTTTGAACCTTTGTACATAGACATATAGTTGATCAAAAGTAAAAATATGAATTAAATAAAATATTTGAAATAAGACGAGATTAATTAAATCTTTAGGTAAGGAAACTTGATATAGAAAAAAACACTTCCTGGAAATTAAAAGAATTATTTCTTTTGTATGGGATTCTGGGAGGGTGACTAGATGGGTTGTGAGATTTATAATATGTGTACTAAACCATAAAAATGATTTTGTTTTCTTACATCATCGGCATAAAAATTGTACTATAATGATTAAGAGAGATTAAGAGAGATGAATAAAATAATTTGAGTAAAACATTTGAGCTATAAATTATACCATGAGGAGAATAATTATAATCAGTTATACCAAATGAGAAAGCTACATTGAATGATGAATTTAAATTCTGAAAATATTGTTGCATTGAATGTAAGGCCATTAGGTTTTATTATATTACATAAAGATAACCATTTATTTTTCTATGGGTATTAAATCTTTATAATAAACAAAAACTTTGAAATGAACCTTGAAAACCATAAATTAATAAATAATGAAACTTTATAGTTACTGAAAATAAAACTCATGTGTATAATGGAAAGAAGAAATCCTGAGCTCGAGTGTATATGATATCCTGTATATACTATCAGCAAAACCATTCAGGGGTTTGGAGGAATTTAAATGAAAAACATGTTCTCGAGTACACTTTGAAACCATGTAGGTTTTAAGTCTGAAACAAAATAAAAAATTTATGAACTACACATCTACACCTTACAATAGTTCAAAAACCAAGTGGATAAATTAAAAAATTCTGACATGTAAGCTATTAAAACAAAAATAATTTGAAGTCAAATATTGTAAACGAGCAAGAACTCTTGAGACGAATAAAATGAATTCCTTTTCTCTTCCATTAAATTATACCTGCACGTAGGGCAAGAATAGTAGTTAGAAATGTGAAGAATGAATTAAAATTTTCTTAATGGATAATATCAAACAATGGGAATAAATAAACCAATATTTGTATAATTTAAGGGTTACCAATACACAACAGGAGGTATATTCCTCACCGGCCTCTATCAGTGTGAAAATATGGATCGATTAGTTTATAATGGGGTGAACCCTTATAAAATGGGGAATACATAACTTCATAAAAGAAAAGGACTCAATTTTTTCGGCATGGCACAAAGAAATCATGGAAACAATATTGAAACCCTTAGGTGTGAAATGAAAGAAACCATTAAACTATTCCATTAAGTTAATACAACAACATAGTCGCTTATCAATGATCAGAAATGATAGTTAATCGAGATACTCGGCCCTTAATTGAAAGGAGAAAGATTCATTCCACATAAAATATAAATATGACCTAGAACCATATGAATTGTATAATTCAAAGAAGAGAAACACATTACCTATAAAAAAAAGAAAATCTCTTTGTCACTACAAGCCAGGAGTGGATTCTAGAAATAAAATACTTCCATACTATGCGAAAACAACGATGAGATTAAGTTAAAATAATATAAATGGGAAAATATTTTAATAAAATATAATACTTCAATTCGGTTTAATTACCTAGGATTAATAAATCCATAAAAAAAATATTTCGAACTTAATTGAACCTAAATCATTGAAGAAAATCCCAGTAGTAGGGTATAGAAAAAATAAAATTTTGATAAGTGGTATTGAAAATTCAATGTTAAGAAGAAGAAATGCAGAAGAAGTTATTTTCACATAGATGTATTTCTAAATTGAAAATAAAGGTACTTCTCTTTGTTATGAAACCAACTCACATAATAGAATAAAAGAGAGATCAACGACTTAGAAATCAACCTTTTTGAGGGGGAAACCTCCTTTACATTACATAAATGAAAAATTATTGGATGATACATTTGAAAAAACCTCCTTTCTATATATAGGAGTCGAAGTGGTCACAATATAATCCTAGCCGACATAACAATAACAATGTAAGAGCGCAACAATAACAATAGTGGGCTTTTATGGGGAATAATAATAACAATATGGGGACTGCATGGGCACAACAATAACAGTAAGGGACTATAGTAACAATAAAAATAAGGGGATACACTAGTATTATAGGGACCTAACATGCCCTTATCCTTCAATAAAGTCTTGTCCTCAACGCTTGATTACTTTTGGATTATTTTGTATAAAAATCGCATCCTCCCATGTGGAATCTTTAGCTGGTAATTTCCTCCCCTTTATGAGATACTATCAAATTAGCTATCTAGTTGTTTTTTGTCTGACTGCTTCAGACTCCAATATTATGTTTCCTTCCTCGTCAAGTTCTAGCAATATTTTTTGAACTGAGACTTGCTCCATCTGTAGTATCCATGTTACCATATCCTTGCCATAAAAATTCCTCATATCGATATTTGGAATATGGTGGGTATTAAATCAAACATTAGAGTCGTATAAAATCAATATTATGATTTTTTTTTTCCTCATCATAAGTTTCATCTACTACCTTTTCTCTATTAGGAATAATTTCTCATAGCAACTTTATCAAACATTCCTTCAAGCCTTCCATGTATTGTTTCAGATCCTTCTTCATGTCTTCCATGTTTCCTTTCAGTTTTCCTTCTATACCATCAATCTTAGATTCCATTACATTCTTCAAACCATCCATATAAAATTCCAATCCTTTCTTCAAACCATCCATCTTATCTTCCATTTCATTTATGGTTAATTTTTGTGAGAGAAAAATGTTTTGCACAAGGTCTCGTAATTTTGATATATTATGTTTCACTTATTCCTCTTCGTGAGTCATAATAGAGTAGTATGTGGGCTTAATGGGTGCATAATTCTTTTTGGGAGGAGTTTTAGAACCCAACATTGACCTAATTATGGACTGGTTCAGTAGAGTGAACTTGTACTGAATTCCATGTGTCACTATTTCATGTTTTAGCTCTAAATTTGATAGAGAACAAACTACAGTCTGTGTACTTTCGGCCACTTTTTACAAAATTTAAATATGATTCTCAGAGAGAAAGTTATGATTATTTTTCCAAGGTTACCTCTTTGAGATGAAAATATGGAGCCTGAACAACCCTAAATTCCTCAGATCATATCTCCAAAAATGTAGCATACTAGGATCTGAAACTTTTACACATCGCTCCTTAGGATTTCGGGTCAAATGAGTTTTTTTTATCATCTAAAACTTCACAGAATAAATTTATAGTGAAAATTCCACAATGACTTTTTTGCAGCAGCAAAACCCTAGAATCCAAAGCTCTAATACGAAATATTATGAAACCAACTCACAAAATAGAAGAAAAGAGAGATCAACGACTTAGAAATCAACCTCTTCAAGGGGGGAAATTCCTTTACATCACATAAATGAACAATTATTGGATGATACAAATTAAAAAACCTCCTTTCTATATAGAGGAGTCCAAGGGTCACAATATAATCCTAGCTAGCATAAAAATAACAATAGTGGGCTTCTATAGGGCATAATAATAAAAATATGAGGACTACATGGGCACAACAATAACAATAAGGGGCTACAGTAACAATAAAAATAAGGGGATACATTAGTATTATAGGGACCTAACAATCCAAAAAAGAGTTATGATCTCCTGCATAGACACATTTACTCTTGAAATCCCTAGGGGTAAAAACATATTTTTGATTACTGAGGGTTGAAAAACCTTGCTAAGTTCAAACAATTTCCATTGTCACATACATCAAATGAATTGGGTAAAATGACTTGCAAATTAGGGTTTGGGGGTTTTGAATAACCCTAACCCATTTCCACCATCAAATTATATCTCTCAATCTAAGTTGTCGATGGGGCGATCATACTCAAGCTTGAGTGGGTAACATGGAACGAGTATCATGTCGTATGACTATAAATCCAAGTGGAGCCTATGGATAGATCATCTTCATAACCATATCCCATATGCACAAATAGATACACAATAGTGGAGTTCAAAATGAGTTAGTGAAATTTAAAATAAAATGTGAGAACCCTCGTAGGGATCGAATTACAAAGTTTAAAATGGATAGCTCAAATTTATGTGATCACATAATTAAGTTCACGATAGTTATTATTTAATTATCTAATATTTACAATGAATCAATGAAATTAATATATAATGGTTTAAATAGTATTTTGATAATATTGTAGATATTTCATGATGAAATATCTGAGGGCTCATGAAGTATGAAGAAAAAATAAAGAAAGAAGAAATTGAAAATAAGAATAAGTTTCTTGTGTAAAAGTGTTATATGGACAAAGTCCTTAGAAATAAAACCACATAGTTTGGGACAATGAAACATTGGACCATAGATAAGGCTGATGATGAGGTACAAGTATTCCTTTATTCAATAACCATAGCAGAATGGTGTATTTAGAAAACATGGTAAAGTTAGAGTTATTAAGTAGGATAATTATGTTGAATGTAAACTTTGATATAATGAAGGTTATATTAATGTATAGAGAAGGAAAAATGGTTTCTAGTATTTACATGGTAAATCTTAACAACTACACTATGGTGACTATTTAGTAGATCCATAAAATTTCAAAGTTCGCGAAACAAGTATGTACCAATTTTATAAGAAACCAGATCCTTGAGAAGAGCATCAATACCTTAATATAATGAATAGGAACCTATAAAGGGTTCATGCAAAAATTGTATCATAAGCATTGTGAAATTTAATAATACTCATGTTTTGTGCAACATCATATTCAATGAGGAGAAATACAAAAAACTATAGATAATAACTAAATATAATGACAATTGCAACAACTAACTAGAAATTTTCATGATTATTAGGGAATGATTATAGAGGAAACAAAATCATTAGACTTCATTGATGGTAGAATATAGAGTAATGATGCAGAGGAAGAATAAAGCTGATAGTATATTATGAGGTATGCACACATATAGAAAAAAAAATCGCGTGAAATGGGGTATGTTAAATATGGTATCTAAGTTTTGGGTTCAATATTGAGGCCTATGTGCCAACCCACAACTCTAATATAGGAATAAGCATAAGCTATATTAGACTCATGTGTGAATAGAACATAAAGTGTCACTTTATACAACATAATTTTTGGAGTGAGTAGAATATTTAAAACATGAATTAAATAGTAATAAAATAAATCCTGAATAGGTTGAGGAGGAGAGATATTAGTAATCTGATACTTGATATCACCAAATCTAGGATGTCAGGGTTGTATTAATAGGAAAAATTAGGTCTCATTTTTTTAAAACAAATTTCATTAAGAATCCAAATATGTAATATCCCTAATTTTCTGCTTGTATTTTAGGTAGTCAAAAACTCCAAGGGTCAAGTGGACCCAAAGGAAAAAAATTATTGTGGACATATTTTATTATTTAAAATTAATAAAATGGAAATGAAATTAATTGTGCAAAGACTAGAGTATAATTAGAGATCAGGAATCCAAGTCCATGAGGATGGATAAGGTTCCAAAGTATTTTCGAGTTCTCCAAACATCCTTGGAGAGAATATATTAAATATTGATTTTTAGATTGGAGATAAAAATCTAAAAATATACCCTAGTAAAGAAGAAAGTTACTAGGAAGAGGTGGAATAAAACTAGAAAGAGGAAAAAACTAGTTTTAAAGTACTCTTGTGGAAGAAACAAAAGGAAAGCATATGCAAAAAGGAAAACAACATCCTGATTAACTGGACGCAGTTATGGAAACAAGATGATGGGAAAGAAGGCTTAAATAAGTGATTCCTGGGTAGACAACAAGTTCTCTACACCAGAGAGGAATGGATCTCTGCTCGGGGGGAGCTTTGGAGATAGAGCTCAAAGGTTGGGTGGAAAATAGTCTCACCTTAAGTGGTATGCAGAATTAAATTAATTCTGGATTATTATTCTGCTTTTATGATTTGAATGATAGTTTCGAGGAATGTTGATTATGCAGAAAGATAAGTGAAAAATTATATATGATGAGTAGTATATTTATTTTACAGTTTATAGTTGGATGCATTTAACGAAACCTAACCATTGTGAAAATATTTTAGTTCCATATGGTTACATCGAAAAATTTAATTAGAAACCAACTGATAGAAATTCTAAACCCAATTATGAGGGCTTAAATCTGTTGTTCGGTTATGAGGAAGTTTATGTTCAATTCAGAAATTTTATTTTGTGAATTAGAACAGATGGGGATAGAGTTAATTAACATAACTATTATGCAAAATAAAAGAGATTTTAGAACATGTATATATACTAGAGATATTAGAAAATATAGAAGCAACATGATTTTATATCTCTATTTTATTTTCATCTCACACATAATTATGTCTAATCATTATATGAACAAATGAGAAATTAAATCTCATATGTATATCTCAGTAATAAAAGAGGATACAAGTATGCATACAGAATAAAGATACATGCTCATGAAATTTCTATAGGAAATACCGATAAATTTTATTAAGATATATTGTCCATAATACATGAATATGAGAAAATAAATTTGTATATTATGTACAAAATTTACAAAGGAATCTTTGTCTTGAAATTTAGTGGATGTAAATTCCAGCAATGTGTAGACCAACCTGCATAGCGAGGTAATAAAATCGATTATCAGTGCTCGATGGAGGAACATTCAGATTGATTTAAAATAAATGGTTCAAGGTAAAATACCTGTACAATCAACCACAAAATAGTTGGCTAGAATTTAATTACGAGGATAATTAAATTTATTATCTTAAAGCTAAAAAGGAAATTAGGGTAATTAGTAAATTACCTTATTGGTCAAGAAGAGATGTCAAGATAAATTCTTGATTCACATAAGGAATAAAATCGCAATTTAAGGATAAAAATATACACAAGAATATAGTATAAATAAATAGCAGTATGGAAAAACATAGGAAGGAAATTACCTGTGTGAGTACAGTGCAGAACCTGAATGGCCGTGGCCAACCTTAGAGGGTTGAAGGCTGTAGTTTACAGGATAAATCAATTATTAGTGAGGTAATTGACTAAAAATTTCTATACTTCCTGAGGGAAAATTCTGAATAAGGAATCTAGTTCAGGAAATAAAATTATTAAAAGTGGAATTTACAAAATAGGTAGTAATTTTTCCTACTATAAACACGCAGAACATAAAATTGTCATTTCTAGATATTGCTCTCTAGAATTAAGTCTGTATATCCTAGATATGTAGGTAATTGAGGAATTGAGAAGTACCAGATACCTATATTTGCGAATAAATCATTAAAAATATGAATAACTCTAAATTCCAAGCGAAGTGGAGGAAAGAAAAAATCGAAGTAATAAGAATTATCTGGGTCAAGAAAGACTCTGTAGGAAAGACTATCTTATTCAAAGGAATCATAATACAGAGAGATATTATAAATTTAAACGTGAGAAATGATTCTCATATACATGGTAAAAATCTACCATAACCTTATATTCAAACTGTGGGAAATCATATTTGAAGTGAGAATATCTACGTTCGATTTAGATAAGAAAAATTCATACCGAGATCCCCACAACTGAAGATAGAAACCAAGTCAAAAAAATAATACATATAGAGTTACAAACTCAGTGGAATTCAGTCTTCAAAAATTGACAAATTGGGGGAAAATGTATAAGGATGAAATCGCAGAGTAAATTTTCAGAATGCATTGAGTATTACGGTACAATTGTGGCCTTCTCCACAACCAGAAAATGCTAAAACGAAAAGAGGAAAAACATCTATGATGGAGATAGCACTCACTTGCAGATTTTAATAAACCTCTTTCAACGCATACCTCACGAGAATTGGATGCAGAGGAACGATAACCTCGTAAGTGCTATTAAAGCCTAAATAGCTACGAGAAGGGGAGAATTTAAAACGTGTCGAACATAGTGCAATATTTACCTGAGAAACGTTGTGTTTTCGTACTCGAATTACTCACATTAAGGATTTTAACCTGCAGTGAACTTCATAATTAATCAACATATTAATAGAGGAATTTTTAAGAACAAAACTCGTAGAGAAAAAAAAATGGGGTTGTAATGGTTTGAGGAGCCAAAACTCCTTACCTGTATAAAATTGAGTAAACGAGTGACTGCAATCCAAGGAGACTTCCTCATAACCTACAATAAAGAACGATACTTGTATTAGTGATTTTTAAATAGAAACAAAATCATAAACATAAAATAATTACAGTTAATAGAAGACTTGAAAGGTTGTTGAAAACTTAGATGCAATGAAACGTTAAGCTGATAGAGCCTTTCGACATACTGATCATGGTTGCGGCATTGTGATCTTGGATTTCATTCCATCTGTGAAAAATTCCACAACAAAAACATAAACTAGGTTGCGTGGGGCAAGCCAAGTGCAAATTTGCTTCGGAAAAATTCAAAATTGAAAACTGGAAGAACAGAGTGTGGTTGTCCTATGGTAAAACCCTCCAAGGTATACAATTTAATCCACACACTCCACGTGGAAGGCATCGAGTAGAGAAAGGCTTGGAATCCATGTGATCACATTAACCTCAACGTGCTAGTACAATGGTGAAATCTCGAGGTTCAATATTGGGTACCTGTACTACTAAAAAAAGGAGTGAATGTTCAACCAATATTTCGATCTACGAGCCCTCCAGTTTTAATGTGTAGCAGACATGTCAATAAACTAGGAACTGAGATATGATGTACCGCCAGTTTCAAATATAACACCATAATATAATTAAAATAACCAAAGTCGTTCACGGTGGATAGAATTAAGAGGGTTAATTACATTCTAAATCGAATATGTAGCCATTGCTAATACATACGTAAACCAGGCATTAACAATTGAAACTATTATATGGGATATCAATACAAGTAATAAGGGTGGAATATAAATTAAGCTTATAGTATAGTGTAGCACTTCACAATTATGGTAAGTCTCCAACTATCATATTGGGAATGCGTATGTATTCATTTCAATAATGTGATTTGGTACAAGTACTAGCATTATAAATATTTAGGGGTGTATAGCTATTAACCCAAGGTGGACAGCGGAAATGTTGCACTATGAAACCGAAAGAAAATACTTACTTTATTGATATATTATACTTAACAACAGATTGTATTATGCGATTATGAAGTGCAAAGCATATCATAGGTTTTAAATATAATCCCGAAAGGATTTCCTAAAGGATTTTAATGTTAATAACTGAAACGGTAGAACTTCAATATGGGTTGTAAAGTAAACCATAGTGGGAGGAATTCGATCACATTCCTATCGAATATTATAAAGAGAATAATGTATAAAGTGCATAATATGGTACCTTAAAGTCTATGATAATAAGGAAGGGAAATCCTTCAGATAGACAAAAGATAAATCTCCTAAGTAAGAACCTAAGTGAATTAGTTAATAAATTCCTGATAGCAAATTATCAAATATATAATATAGATAATTCTAATGTAATAGTGAGGAGTTATTATTACTACATTGATGCATAAATAAACTTATAGAGATGATAAGGTGAATCTAAATCATATGAGGATAACGAGTATAGAATGAAATCAAGAAGAATTAATGCTTTTTTCAATTATCAATTACAAAATGTATAACCACAAAATTCATCTAAGCATGACGACAACATATAAATAAGTTCATTAGAATTTGACGAAATAGTGAGGAAAGGATAAGAACATAATGCAACAATGTTGAACGATAGAGTTCACAGAGTGAGTAATTATACTATAATTAGAAAAAAAATTAGCGGTAAGTGCATTTGCTACAAAATATATATTCCAAAAGACCCTTAACACGATAAGATGTTGTATGAAAAATAAACTGATAAAAGATGCATTAATAAATATATCGCTTGATTAAATAGATCTGAAGAAATGGGATGATGCTGTGTTGGTGAGTTCTATAGTATTAACCCAACAATTATACTAAGAAAATGGAAGAATAAAATCATGTTATATACATACATGTTCCTATTTAAATAAAATGTAATATCATGAGATATGTAATGAGTATAATGAGCTTGTCCAAAGATAATGCACATGTACTTAGTGTCATCCATCCCGAGCTTCACAACCAAAGTGAGTAGCGTATAATAAGTTAATAGGTGATTTAATTCCTAATGATAAATATAATGATAGAAAAAAGTAAAATCAAATAAAGGTTTTTACAAGGAAGGGGAAAAGGAAGAATACCCAACAAAGGTTAATGGAAAAAAATGCATATTCCATTCCTAGTGATAAATGTAATGACAGAACAAAGAAAAATCAGATAAAGGATGTTGCAAGGAAGGGGAAAAGGAAAATTACCCAACAAAGGTTAATGGAAAATAATGGATATAAAATCAGCTAATGGAAAAGAGAGGTTATCTTTTTACTACTTTGTTATACAAAATCATCTATCAGCTTTGAAAAGTTATTATCGTTATATAAGGCATGTATTACTTACAACAAAGGAAGGAATGAGATAAATATTATTTATTATAGGTACAATCCAAAACCTATACAATGAAACATAGGATACATCGGTTGGGATAGAGGGAGGTGTGGGAAGAAACATAGGAGAGATTGAATTTTCCATTCTTTACTTGGTAACAAACCATAGAAATATAAAGTGCATAAAGGAAAATGCAGTACCACATGAGTAGGAATAGAATAAATATTGAATAATTAGTTGTTATAGGCCACATGATTTAATTAATAATCAAGCATAATCATGAAGAAATGCAATTCCGTGATAATAAAATCAGTAAGTGCTAAAATGTTCTTAATTTCTTAAGGATAGAATTAAGCACATGTCGACAAAGGAATCTCGAAAAGAAGCTAAATAACTAAGTAAGTATTTATAATTGTATTAAAGTAAGACGCGTAATTGCATGTACACGTGATGTTTACTACCATGTTATTCGAGGAGGAGATACAATGGAAGGGAAACATAGTACACCATCTCATTATAAAAGGCTTAGGTAAGTCTTATAGGCTAATAAGATAGAGAAAAATGGTAAATAAAAAACATCTCCATGACTATATATATATATATATATATATATTTGTGTGTGTAAAACAATATAAGAATGCAAAAAATTAAATTATGAATCAATAATACATAATATTCTCATGAAAAAATTATCCAAGAAAGGTTTTCTCTCTAGGAATGAGGAGAATTCAGTGGATCCACACAATACAAGATGTTGTAATCTATATAAATACCAACAAAAAATGGATTGAAGTATGGATTAGCAACCAATATCCTACCTATAATGTGTAGCAAAATACAACGAGTACTAAAAGGGAAGCTTTCTTGATCATATTACTGCTACTGAAACATTTATATCATGAAAATAGATGTTAAGAGAACAATTGAAGCATAAATATTCTAAATTTTATACCCTTATGGACGTGAATAAAATTTCCATGGATGTCCTGGATATGTTTTTTCTGTACGAATGATATGATTTATAGAGGAAGTGATAATATTTTACCAAGGAAATAGATAAATAATTTTGTGACCTTCAATTGAGGAAACTAGGGAACTAATTCCCTTGTAGCTTAAATAATTCAAGGTTAGATATTTGAATACCCTTAATAATTGGAGCATAGAGTCTGACCAATGAAAAAATAACAGCAAGAAAACATTATATATATATATATATGGAATCCTTAAGAGGAAATTACACTAGCCCTCAAAAAGAAAATTAATTTCTTGATTGAAAAACTTGAATGAAAAAATGGTTCTCATATATATATATATATATATATATATATATTACAGGGTAAAAAAATTGTAACCAATATGATTAGTTGACAATAGGACACCTAAGGAAAATTTGGATAGTCAAATATGTGATGGACCTATTAAATATGTGATATATACGCAATATGGGATAAAATACGAGTGTGAATTTTTTTGAATGAAAAATCAATCACAAAAATAACAAAGTAGGTAGAATAATTGGAGACTATCAAGAGTGAAAAAATGTAATCCCTCAAAATAATTGGAATAGACCCAAACAAGGGAAAAAAAAATCCTCAATTGACATCAATCCTAGGAATCAAATGGTCTCAAAAATTATATTGGACTAGAGATCAGTGTTCTTTTTTTTGTTAGAAACTTCACAAATCTATTTTTATTTATTGAACTAAAAATCACCATAAAGGTGTTTGATTGGAATGATGTGACTGAATAAGTTAGGAATGCTGAAATAACTTGCAGGAGTAACCCAAAAAAGTGGCAGACGAAAAAAAAATGTTGAATGGCACAACCATAATAATGAAGGAAAATCCCTAAACTTATTTTTTATGAGTTCATGTATTATTTTAATATATATACACATATGTGTGAAGATGTATGGAATCAATGAAAACAATTATACTAACATGTTTTGTGTTAAGAAAGTTGATGCACATACAAATGCAAAAGGAAAATACATCATTCTTATACATAGGAGTAAGATCCACACAATCTTTATAAATAACCTGTAATGCAAGCCAAATTAGAAAAATCAAGGGAGTGAGTTAAAATAAATTAATGGATAAGGTGTAAAAAATGAAAGCAAGTGTTGCAGATATGAGAAATTTCATTTTGTTTTTTTTTTTACGAGAAAATTTGAATACATCAAGATACCCCTTAATTAATTTTGTTGGTATTATGAATTCCATATTTTCTATTTCCTCATACTTTCGTGGTTTAGCGTTTGTACTATGAACATGCATGGAACAAGTGGAAAAATAACCAAGATGGACTTGATTATGTCCATCTTGAAGCGGGATAGATAATAATATAACAACCATGAAAACTTGTAAAGATAAAAGGTTGTGCTACACTCTAATTATGTAAGACCAATGCATGTTTGAAATTAGGATATAACCTCATAGAATGCCATGTGATATGATAGGTCATTAGTTGCAACTAATAAATAAGGAGTATAAGCTTAAGTAATTATATTTTTAAATTTAATTGTGGTAGCATAAATGACCTTAAAGGAAAATGGAAATTTTACACTTGTAAATTCCATGGAAAAAATATTGGATGGAATCCATATTACTTGGCTCACCCAATGGTTAAGGGTGAAGAAAGAGGACCTATTATTATTTTTATGATGTTAAACTAAGGTTTTTGACCTTTTTGTGTTCATGTGGATAGTTTTGTTTGGGTGCATATGGATTATCCTTTGTTGGAATGCATGAATGAAAATAGGAAGCACATGTTTACCATGTATGAAAACATGTTAGAGAATGGTTATGAAATGAAGATAAGAGTATGTTTTACTTTGGAACCGAGCCAACGTTCAAAATAAAGTGAACTCGAAGCACTTTAGTGCCAAACATACATTTATAGAAATTAAAGAAGAAATGCAGGAGGCATTTCCTTCCAATCTTATGAAATGATGAGATTGAGGAAACACCAAGGACTGTGTTTATTAAAACGGGGGAAGATGTTACACCTTTATTTCTATACTTTTTAAAAATTTACTATTTTTACACATTGAATTATTATTGGATTTAATGGAAATGGAAGCCATAATGAAACTTATGTGATAATCTAATTATTTCATTATTATTTGAGTCTCTTAAAAATCACTAGGAGAAAAAAAAAATGAACATAATGGGAGAGAAAGATTATATCAATCACTTAATTGGAGAGAAATACTAAGTGGGGTATAATAAACCATTATGATAAAGAAAAACATGCTTTAAATACAATATATATTTCTTTTTTGTTTCGAAAAAACTAAAACAAAAAAGCTTCGGAAAAATTTTGAGGAAAATTTATAAAATAAACCACCTAAGAATAGAAGTGGTAGTTCATTCGAGAGGGAAAGAAAATCTTAGATTGGCCGGATCTATTGGAAAAAGTTCATGGTTTGGTGGAACATACTTTATTCCTGAACGTTTCCCAATCATTATCTACAGTTAAAGAAACTTGTGTTTATATTTCACATGTTATAATTGAATAATTGGAAATGTCCTATGTGCGGTTAGGCACCTTTTCCGTATCGTTAATATCTTCAGTGAACTGAAACAGGTAGGAACCCGGATAATAGCTCCCCGTACCTTTATTCGGTGCCGGCTCATCATAGCCTACTGTACTATCTTTAGTATCACCTAAACCTTGAGCTCCTAAACATCCATGCTCGCTTAGATAATATAATGTGCCCTAAATAAGAAATCATGACAATTATAATGAAAAATGAGTATGTACATCCTAGAATTCTTTTTGTATGGTTTTATGATTTGATGTATGTAGCGTAGCATGTCTAGAAATAACGATGGATATATTGTCCTTATATAGCTAGATTATCTCCTATTCGTTAAGTATGTGTTAAGATGGAAAATTACTAAATTAAGTTGTATTGAAGATATTGATTATAAAAATACGAGAACATAATGAGGATAGAAGAAGATATGGAATTGTTATATATAAATTACTTGTAGTATAAGACTAACTAAACTATTAATATATTAGGTGTTTTTTCTCTCTTTTAAATAATTATTGAGTATCATATATAATCGAATAAAACTTAGTACATTCAGGATATAATTGCATGCATAAAAGAATTATCTTGTTGAACCCCTATACATAGGCATAGAGTTGATGAAAAGTGAAATCTGAATCAAATCGAATATTTGACAAAAGGCGACATAAAGTAAATCTTTAGGTAGGTAAGGAAACTTGATATAGAAAAAAATGCTTGATGGAAATTAAAAGAATTACTTCTTTTGTATGGGGTTCTCGTAGAGTGGGTAGAAGGGTTGCGATATTTATAATATGTCTATTAAACCATAAAAAATATGTTTTTTTCTTACATTATTGGTATAAACATTATACTAGAATGAATAAAATAGAGGAACATAAGAATTTGAGTAAAACATTTTAGCACTAAATTATACCATCAGCAGAACAATTATAATCGGTTATACCGAATGAAAAAGCTACACTGAATGATGAATTAGAATTCTGAAAACTATTGTCACATCGAATGCTAGGACATTATATTTATTATATTACACAAACATAGCCCTTGTAATATTATATTTCTATTAAATATTTATAAGAAAACAAAAAGATTGAAACGAACTTGGACAAGCATAGAGTCATAAATAGTCACAACTTTATAGTTACTGAAAATAAAACGCATGTGTATAATGGCAAGCAAAGAGGCTGAACTTGAGGAAGTGTATATGATATCCTGTATATAATATCGGCAAAAACCTTTAGGGTTTGGAGGAATTTAAATGAAAAACATTTTCTCGGGTACACTTAGAAAGCCTGTAGGATTTAATTTGAAACAAAATACAAAATTTATGAACTACAGATCTAAGCACAACAACATGTTACGATAGTTTACAAAGCCAGCGGATAAATTTTGAAGTGTCGAACTGTAAGCTATGAAAACAAAAATAATTTAAATACAAATATCACAAACTATAAGGAACCCGTGATATGAATAAAATGAATGCCTTGTCTCTTCCATTATATTATACCTGCCCATAGAGCAAGAATAGCAGTTAGAGATGTGAAGAGTGAATTAAGAATTTTTTGAAGGGATAGTGTCATACACTGGAATAAATAAATAAATATTTATGGAATTCAAGGCTTACCTATACATGATAGGAGTGATATTACTCACCTAGATCTACGAGTGCCAAAATATACATCAGTTAGTATAGAAAGGGGTGAACCCTTCTAAAATGGGGAAAACGTAACGTCATAAAATAAATAACCTCAAAATTTTTGTCATAGAAAAAAAAATCATGGAAACAGGATCAAAACACTTAGGGTTAAAATGAAAGAAACCTTAAACTATTACAATAAGTACATACAATGGCATAGTGACTTATCATTTAGAAAGGATAGATAATCGAGATACTTGGTACCTTTAATTGAAAGGACAAAGATTTATTTTACATTAAATATAAATATGACTCAGAAACCTATGAAGGGTTTAATTAAGGAAAGAGAAACACATTTCTTAGTGGATGAGCTTTATGCATTATTGATTTCTCTTGAACATAGATTGAACATAGCGACAAATCCCTCATTGGAGAATTCTTTGACAAACTAGTTTCATTCGGTCAAGGTAGAGGGCAAGGAAGATCAAATTACAGAGGAAGAGGCAGAAGCCCACATAGAGGTGGAAGAAATATCCCTTCAAGCTCAAGTGGAAGGAGCATCAATCAAAATTCAAGTCAATGCCCAAGCCATAATCAAGCACAAGGTCAGAGC
The DNA here is from genome assembly GCA_034641835.2 of Pinus albicaulis. Classification (NCBI taxonomy): domain Eukaryota; kingdom Viridiplantae; phylum Streptophyta; class Pinopsida; order Pinales; family Pinaceae; genus Pinus; species Pinus albicaulis. The sequence continues at coordinate 782,535,015 of CM076570.1, forward strand.
TATGATAAATCTCAACTTCAATGTCACTACTATAATAAGTATGGTCATTATGGAAATGAATGTAAAAATAAGCAAACATGATATAAGTAACAAACCAAGTGCAAATTTCACAAAGGAAAATCAGAACCATGAAAGCATGTTTTTATCTTGTAATGTAGCAGAAGAGAAACAAGGGGATGTACGGTTTTTGGATTCATGGAGTAGAAACCACATGAATAGGAACGTAGAAATGTTTTCATATCTAGATGGAAGTGTGAAATCAGAAGTGGCATTAGGGACTAATAGCAAAGCCTTTGTCATGGGAAAAGGAAGAGTCAACATTCTAATACAAAAGAGAGAGAGAAAAATACATTTCCGATGTTTATTATGTTCCTGGTTAGAAGCATAACCTCATAAGCATTGGACAACTCATGCAAAAGAGATATAATATATTTTTTTTAAATGATGTGTGCACAATTTTGAATAAGTCTCCAAGTAGACAGCTCATTCCAAAAGTTCAAATGACAACAATAGAATGTTTTCTCTCAAGTTAAAATCAGATGAAGGAAAAAGGTGCTCAATCACAACCATCACTGAATTCACAAGAGGATGAGAACTTCTGCCAATACAAAGATCTTGTTGAGATGCAAAGTGGACACTACATCAAAGTGTTGAAGACTGACAAATGTGGAAAATACATCCCAAATGACTTCCTACATTTTTCCAGGGAGCATGGAATTCACAAGAAATTTAAAATAAGGTATAGACCTAAGAAAAATGGTGTCACGAAAAGGAAGAATAGGTCCATTATGGAAATTGCAAGGAGCATGTTGAAGGCAAAGCATTTTCTAAATTATTACTGGGTTGAAGTTGTCGCTTGTGCAACATATATCGTTAATAGGTGTCCAACCAAAAGTGTTATCAATATTGTTCCTAAAGAGGCATGGAGTGGAAGAAAGCATAGTGTCACTCACATGAGAGTGTTTGGATGTGTGTCTTATGCACATGTCCCAGATGAGTTGAGGAAGAATTTGGACAACAAGGGGGATAAATCTATATTTGTTGGATTCAGTGATGAATCCAAGACATACAAGCTCTACAAACCATAAACCAAGAAATTCGTAATCAACAGAGATGTGCAGTTCATAGAAGAGGAAGCATGGGATGGATGTTTAGAGAAGACAGTCAATGTGAAGACATGTATACCACATGATGAAAAAGAAGAATTGAGTTTTTCATCTATGTCCTCAACATGTGACACCGTCAAAAAAGAATAGGATAGTGTCGCGCAACCAAGAAAGTGCTTCTCTAAGAACACCACAAAGATCCGCAAATCCATCTATTTCAAGTGAAACACCGAGTGACCTGACAAGCCTAATTTCCACAAGCATAAGAGGACAAAAATTCAGAAACTTAAGAGAAATTTATGAGAAAAATGAAGTTGATAGTATTGTTGGTCTGAATTCTTTGTTCACATTTTTTTGTCACGTAGATGACCCAATCCACTTTGAGGATGCAGTCAAAGAATAAAATTGGGTTGCAACAATGGATGAAGAAATAGGAGCAATAGAAAAGAATGACACATTGGAATTTGTGGACAATCCACAAGGAAAAGAAGCCATTGGAGTGAAGTGGGTCTATAAGACCAAGAGAAACATTGAAGGAAATATTTGATAACATAAAGCATGGCTAATTTTCTAAGGATATAAGCAACAACATGGAAGAGATTATGCAGAGACATTTTCTCCTGTCACGAGGATGGAGATAATGCGTACAGTGTTTTCAATTGTTGCGCACCATAAATGGAAAGTGTATCAAATGGACGTAAAATAGGTTTTATTGAATGGAGTATTGAAAGAGGAAGTATATGTTGCAAAACCACCTAGTTATGAGGTAGAAGGCCAAGAAGACAAGATGTATAGATTGAGGAAATCTCTTTATGGGTTGAAGAAAGCACCACGTGCATGGTATAGTAGGAGAGATGCTTACTTGATGGACAATGGGTTCAACAAATAGGACACTGAGCCTACTATCTACATCAAAGAGAGTGATGACAAGCTTCTTATTGTTTTTTTGTATGTATTTTATGTGATTTTTACAGGGAGTGATGACTTCCTCATCACTGGTTTCAAGGAAGTCATGAAAATTGAGATTGAAATAGCTGACTTGGGGTTGTTAAGGTATTCTCTAGGTGTAGAAGTGAAGCAAATAGAAAATGGTATTTTTATCTCTCAAGCAAAGTATATTGCACAATTTTAGAGAGGATTAATATAGAGAAAAAAAAGCTAACACCAACTTCAACTGTCATGGGGTTGAATTTGAGAAAATAATATTGTAGTAGCAATGTCAATCCGACATTATAAAAAAGTATGGTGGGCAGCCTAATGTATTTGACTGCAACTAGGCTTGATATAATGTATGCAGTGAGTTTATTGTCGAGGTTCGTAGAGACACCCAAGGAGACACATGGGCAAGCAACCAAAATTATCGTAAAGTATGTCAATGGGACAAAGAAATATGGTATTTTTTACACCTCAACAGATGATTTCAAGTTGGTTAGTTACACAGACAATGACTGGGTAGGAAGTGTTGATGACAGAAAGAGCATGTTAGGATATATTTTCATTTAGGCTCGGGAGCCATCTCATGGGCCTCCAAGAAGCAGTCGATAGTGTCATTGTTAACATCAGAAGCTGAATATGTCATCGCAATAGCAGTAGTGTGTCAAACAGTTTGTATGAGAAGAATGTTAAGGGATTTATCCCATGAACAAAAGGGAACAACCACTATTTTCTGTGACAACAGTTCATAAATTTCACTATCAAATAATTCTCCTTTTAAAAGGATTACAAAACATATTGATGTTAAATAAACATTTTATAAGAGAATTAGTTAACAATGGTGATATTGTGTTGCAACATTAGAGGTCAGAAGAACAATTTGTAAAGATATTCACAAATTCATTGACACGTAGAAATTTTGTATATATGAGATATTGTTTGGGAAAGCTCAATGGCTACAGTTGTGATTAAGAGGGAGAGTTGGAAAATTAATCTCAACCATTGCGTTAAATGAACTAACAACAACCATACCTTAAGTAAATATTTTGTAGGTTGTGGATTTTTTTTTTAGGAAAAGGCGTTGTTTAAATGAAGTTTTTAAAATGAGTACAATTACCCATTCCGCAACAGATTAAATAATTAAAATTCCAATATAAATTTATGAATGAGCAAGCATTTACTCTACAATTGTTATTTTTCGCCCATCGTTCGTTTTAAATATTGTATGTCATAAATTAATGTGTTAGAAATATAGGTTTTGGTAATAGATGCATGTAGATATAATTATGCATTGTGGTGGATGTAAGTACAACACGACAAGAGGAAAAAATCATGGAGAAAATTTTGGTGGCCGCTTGAAACAAATGTTACTGGGTTTTACTGAGAGTTACATGTTTATGGAAATTTTAAATCTTAGTTTTACAGTAACAAATCTATTTTACTTTGTGTTTAAATTTGTTTGATTTTCTTTGCTCCATTATAGTTTCATAGGTCAACTATGTTTAAATCTCGGCCACTCTTTTTTACAAGGAAGACTCTTATGATTTAATTTCAGTAACTCTATTTTATTGAGTAAGATCTCCCTGCAAATCTGTGTGTTAAGGAGGAATTACCCTCTCTTAAATATTTTAACATCCTTCACATAGCCACATTTAATCTCCAAATCCCTAGGGGTAAAAAACAATTTTTATTACACACATATCAAATGAATTAGGTGAAATTCGTTTCAATTTGGGGTTTAGGGGTTTGGAATAACCCTAAATCATTTCCATCATGAGATTAGAACCTCAATCTATGTCGTCAATGGGGTGATCGTACTCAAACATGAATGAGTCACATGGAACAAGTATCATGTTGTCTGATTATAAATCCAAGTGGAGCGTCTGCAAAAATCATCTTAATAACCATATCTCATATGCACAAAAACATACACAATAGGGGAGTTCAAAATGATTAAGTGAAATTTAAAATAAAAAGTGAGAACCGCGGTAGTGCTGCAATTGAAAAAATATTCCAATGGATAGTTTAAAGTCATGTGTTCACATAATTAAGTGCATGCTAGTCATGATTTATTTATTGAATATGTAGAATGATTCGAAAAAAATAATAATGGCTTAACTAATAATTAATAATATTGTAGATATTTCATGAAGACCTATCTAAGGGCTTATGAACTCTGAAGAAAAAATAAAAAAGACGAAAAATAAATTCAAAACAAGAACAAGTTCCACATCTAAAAGTTTTAGATGGGACAAATTCCTTAGAAAGAAAGCACACATCTTGGGACAATTAAATGTGGGACCATATATAATACTAACGAGGAGGATTAAATGTGAGACCATATATAAGACTAACGATGAGGATTAAATGTGGGACCATATATAAGACTAACGGTGAGGTACAAGCAGTCTTTTATTTAATAACCATAGTAGAATGATGTTACATAACATGGTAAGGTTTGAGTTAGTAAAGAGGACAATTATATTAATGGTAAACTTTTCTAGAATGAAGGTCATATTAATATATAGAGAGACGTAACAATTAATATTTACATGGTAAATCTTAACAACTACTTAACAAATACTTGATGGTGACTATTTAGTACATCGATAAATCTATAAAGTTGGTGAAACACGTATATACCAATGTTATAAGAAACCAATTTTAAAGTTGGTGAAACTAGTATGTAGCAATGTTATAAGAAACTAATTCCTCGGGAAGAGTACCAACACTTTAATAAAATAAATATCTTAAATAAATAAATAGGAACCTATAAAGGCTTATGAGAAAATTGTTTCATAAGCATTGTGAAGTTTAATAATATTCATTATTTAATGAGGAGCAATACTAAAAACTTCAAATAATAACTAAATATAATGAAAAGTTAAGCACCTAACTAAAAATTTGCATGCATGATTAATAGGGTATGCTTACAGTGAAAAAAAAATCACTAGACTACATTGATGGTACAATATATAATAATGATGCAGAAGAAGAATGAAGAAGAATCATTAAACTACATTAATGGTACAGTATATAGTAATGATGCAGAAGAAAAATAAAGCATACCTTATCTTTTGAAGTATGCACAATTATAGTAAAAAAAAATGGTGTGAAATGGAATATGTTACACGAACAACCTAGATAGTTATTAGAGTATAATTGGATATATATGATCATAGAAAATTGAATGTCCATCAATACTACATTTTTATCCTAGTCAAACTCCACTATGTATGTGTAAAATCATTATGGTTTCAAGTAAGTGATTATGTTCTTTATTGTGTGACCATTTCAAGTGATGAATGAGAACCATCTTGGTATTTTTACTTTTTACCAAACATGTTATAGTCCAATTTTATATGATGGAAAAAAATTAAGAATTCTAATGGTGAAATCATAATTGTTGCAAAAAGTAAATTACTTAATAAAAGTCATTCATAAATACACTGAATAAAACAGAATGAAAAAACTTATTTAAGAATGACCTAATAGCCAATCTCTAGGATATAATTGAACTTGAAATAAGTTAAGCAACATGAATTGCAATTCTAAAAGTTTAATGATTCAAAAGATATATAACGAAAATAAAAGAGATAGTGAAGATAAACTTAATAATATCAAGATAAACATACAAATTTTATTTTGATATTGATGATTTTAAATATAATTACTGTGAAGTTGCAAGTGTAATGATTTAAAAGAGATAGTAAAGATAAACTTAATAATATCAAGATAAACCTGCAAATTTCATTTTGATAGTGATGATTTTAAGTATGACTACTGTGAATTTGCTTTATATTAGAATAGGGCTTGAAAATTTTCAAAATTATGAATGGCTAATATTTAATAATTTCAGAATATTCTTTATCCCATACATGATTTAATACATAGTATAAAAAGTATGTGAATGATTTTTTCTACTTCTATCTCTAATTTATTAAAAAGCTAACTGATAAAACGTGGCTAATTTTCAATTGATCAATCTTAAGGTTCCTCTCGGTTCAAAATACTGTTTAGGGAAAATTGATCAATTGATTTGAAACTCTTGTCAAATACTGGGTAGTGTCTACGGTTCTTCCTCAGTAGTGGAGTGCAGTATCTAGAATGTTGGCTGCTACGTCAGCTCAACTGTAAATTGATAGATTTCCAATTTTAAATTGATTGGTTATCATCACTGGTTTTCACACGATGGTTTTCGTTGATGAATTTTAAATGACGTATGGTATGGGATGCTATTATTTCAGGGTTTTTGCCATTTTTTTCATTAAATATTAAGGTTTATGTGTTTAAAAATTGGATTCATCTGAATATGCATAATTTATTTCGATTTGAACGACGTAATTGACTGACGTATGCCCATATTCCTTTTCAGGCTTCCAGAAATGCCATGGGATGGTGGTGAGTATTTTCTCAAATTAAGATTTTCAGTTACTTCAGAAACTCGGATGGTGGTGAGTATTTTCTTCAATACTTTTTTTTATGCATATTCAAGCTAATGGTCGAGTTCAAGAAAGATTATCCAAACACACCATAACGTTCTGTCAAAAATTACATATAGGAAAGTCTCACTAATACATCCATGTAATGCATTGTGTAAATTCAAGGGTTACTATACTATCAATTTTCTTTGCAAAAGTCCCTATCCTAAAAAATTCTTTGCAAAGGTCCCTATCCTAAAAAAATTATGTAGAATTTCTTCATCAACTAGTTCATTGTAAGGGTTATGTCATCACTTACATAAAGAATTTATGATACATCTCTATCTGTATCCCATACACGATAAATTCAAATACCGAAACATTTTGTAATACAACACAATCTATCAATGTCTACTACAAGACAAATCATCCACCTATATGACTCATTGTGCGCACAAGCTACTCCGTACACTCGCTTTCTGCAAAACATATTTCTATTACTCTCATGGTTAAGAAGATATGTGTTTTGTCCATTGCAGAGGCACAACACTAAGACCATTGTTACAATCATCTCATTTTCTTCCAAGCTTCCGTCTTAGTCCACGCTCTGCTCAGATCGCACTATATAGGTTACACGATGATGCTTAGACTCTCTCGTAGCCAAATTGGTATCAAATTTATATTAAGAAATTCACTCCAGATATCCTCTGTTCTTTATCGTTTGTATTGACATCTATCTACAGAAATATTTTTTTTTCTAATATCTTTCGAGAGCAATCAAACAAGGAAATTGATTTATATACTTAAGGCTTCATTAATTGAATTTATAACAAATTATTTATGATTACATAGAGGATTGATGATATCATACTATACTATATTGATGATTATATAGTGGATTGATGATATCTTTCTCAGAATTACATTTAAAATAAAGGTAGATAGAGATGTATTTGCTAGCAGATTGTCACACATATCCAATCACCCATAATTATTTACTAGTACTACTGATCAAAATACCATTTGATGTGCATATAGCACTGTCACCTCTAAGTTCTTTTAAGCTAATGGGAAACCTACACTAATAAAGACAAATTATATGCCAGCTTGAATTTGAATATTCCTCATTCCATTATCCCAGCATATTTTAGCTATAGAACCCGAAAAAAATCCATAAATGCCACCATTGTCACATTTTTTATATTGTTCTAGAATTGCAGCATCACAATTTCTAAAATTAAGATAAGTTTAAAATGTTACATCCTTGTTATTTCCATAAATACATGTAATCTCATCAACCTACATACACAATAATTCAATTTACTATCCAAATGAGTAAATAATGGATAAATACCGTTCACTCTTCCATTACCATGAAAAACTTCTAATTAAACTTGGAATTTTCTGAAGTATTTTCCAACCACACCAATGTTGCAAAGATACCATCTAAATATATCTTCATTTACCATGAAAAGGTATGCTATTTAGAAATTGATATTTGTTTACCATATTGAATGTAATAATATTAGTATCATTATGAATATGATTATGTATTATTTTGATTTGAAAATAAATGTATGGAGCAAAAGGTTTGGAACCCATTCCTTTTTCAATGCAAAAAACTTGGAGTATAAATATAATATATTGTATTAAATTGTGTTATTTTTTTCCTTACTTTATCAAATTTATAAATATAATCTATTGTATTAAGTTGTGTTATTTGTTTTTTCTTTGTCAAATTAATGTGTGAATGCAATATAATACCGTTATAAATATAATAACTTATTATAAAATGAAAAATAAATTATGTTAACTAATAAAATTACAAAAACATTTTTAATAAAAAAATAATAATAATGATTGAAAGTAAGATTCACAATAACAATTTAACAATATTAATAAAAATTATAATTATATCAATTGAAAATCTATGTAATTATTATTACTATTATTTAAATTACATCACATGACCATTTAAAAAATAATAATAAATTAATTAAGAATAAACAACTTAAAATCTATCTAATCATCTCTTACTTTAACCTTTTTGAAATCATCCATAATTATTTATTAAATCATTTAAAATATGCTGCTTGAAAATTTATAAAATCATTCATAATTATTTATGAAATCATTTAAAATCAGGTAAAAATATCCAAATTCATCCATATAACCCTTGAGATATCCCAAATAGCAAAAGTATTATGAAAATAATTATCACTTTCAACGGCCTTTGGCTTTTATAGCATAGAACTTCCTTCTTTTTTACAGGATATAACTTACCAGGCACGCAATGGTATTCTTATTATAAATATGATACTACAATGATCATTGTAATATTCTTATTATAAATATTAATGTACATAGAATTCGTTTTATTAGGCATGGAATTTATACAAGGAACACTAGAGAATTCAATATGATAGGCGGCGATGGATTTTTTTTATGTTCCGATCAAGGGCAGAACACAATGTTGTAATTAGCACCAGAAGGGCAAGCGTGGGTTTTAGTGTCATCAGTGGGATATAGGTAGGCATCTGGGCACTGGTCCATTTTGCAAGTCAGTGCTTGGCAGCTACCGTCGGATGGAGTTACGGAGAGAGGCACATTGAAACCATCAATTACAGAGATGTCATAGAAATCTTGATTGTTGCCCCCATTCAGAGTATATTCAACCAGCGTTGTAGGAGACTGTCCCCAGAGTGTACAGCTGAGCACGCCGCCGCAGTCACCAGTGCTGCAGCTTCCTTTACCAGAGGCATCGAAGGAGCATCCCGTGCGTCCCCAAAATCTGCCAGAGCTTGTTCCTGCGGGCACGTCAACATTCTATGATTGGCCCTGCCCCAGCGCTTGACCGCCACCTACGGGAATTCCTGCTGCCCATACCGTGTATGAACACTGGTTCTGGATCGCAAACGTCGCACCCATAGCCCCTGCACTTACCAAAGAAAACAAACAAATATATTTTTATGATATGTTAACTCACGCATTTACGTACGTGATGATAAAATACAATGAAGATTACTGTACCGGTAACCTTACCTTGAAGATAAAGTACGTTAAATATTAACGGTAGTATTACTGTAACATAAATCTAAACTGCCCCCATTGCAACGGCCACCAGCAAGTAATTAAACACAACTACAAAACAGCGCAATACAACGAAGGGGAATTGCAGTTCAACGAAGGAATTGCAATACAAGGAAGGAATTGCTTATTTGACGGATGACACTCCATATATAGGCGGGGCAAACTTGGTGTTAGCGTATGCCGAATGAAATTCATAGGATGCTTGACCTCCGGCTGGTTGGCGGTGTGGAAAATTTGGGAGTCTGATGTAAACGAAGGCGCGCTAATCACTCCTGGACATCTGGGTCACGTTTAGATGTTCCGGGCCGTCTTAAACTAGCGAAATGGTTATCCAGACTGACCGACGGCGTTGAACAATTTACTAAGAAAAGTAATTTGAGTGTCTGATGCACGAGAAGGCACGCTCCTGGTCACGTCCCTCACCTCACCTTGTAATGTTGTAGATGTTCCGGGTCGTGTTAAAGTAGCCCTCTTGTTCTAAATATACAAATCTAGTGTATGTCTGACTATCAAGATTGACTGAGGACTTGAATTTAATCATCATCTAAATTTTAAATATTTTTATTACTCGGTGGGGATCTTTTTACGTTTAAGAAATAACATACTAAATGTAATTGTGGTACATACGAATGAGTTTTCTATAAGAACATATAATGCAGAAATATCAAACCAATACAAATCAAATCACTTTAGGGGTTTTTTATTTTCTCATCAATTTATATGGATTTATTGCAAAAGAAAGAAAAATGGTGTGTATGAATATTTCAAAGATTCTGAAAGTATGGTTTAAACATTAGTCAATTTCTTCGTACATTACAAGGATAACAAAATTAAAAAGAATGTTTCATTTAAAAGTAAGGGTGATCTAATTCATTGCATGAAAAAAGCAAGATGAAAATGGAAATGTTGCTTTGATTTTATTGGATATTGATGATTTAAAATTATAAAAAAAATGTCTATAAAATTGGTTGATGCACTACAACATATTTGGGGGCTTAACACAATATTTAAGACAATTTTTGGTTGAATTGTCTTAAGTTGAAACAAAAAATAAACTTTGTATTGTCTTAATTATTGTCTTTAAGTGGGTGTCTCAAATTATTGTCTTAAACAATTATCTTTATAAAGACAATATATAAAAACAATATATAACACAACCCTGTGATGAATGTGTTCAAATCATGCCCATTCAAATATTAGAAAAGATTAACCACCTAACATGTAACATACGAAAAGTTTTATTCATTTAGAAACACAAAATTATGAAGTTTCATTTACCCAAAAGCTTAATTTAGTCCCCGAAGAAAAATATTCCTAGCTTATGAAATTATATCCATTCAAACAATTTTTCATTTATAAAGTTTATGCACTCCAATTTCAATATAAACCATCTATCGATGTAAATATGTTTATTTTATATTTTATTAAATAAAGAAAAATAAAATACACCAATTTCACTCAATCCGCTAATAAACCAAATATCATTCTAGATAATATTGGATACCCCTTAGATATGATTGACATATCAATTATTAAATTTATTTTTTTTCACTCTTAAACTTAATATTAATATACAAATATTTTTATGTAAATATTAAATTAAATTTAAATTTAAATTGATTTGTTTTATTATTTTTGGTAAAAAAGATTATTTACTATTTTAAAATTTAGAAATTTTCAAAGCTTTCATAATTCATTCAAATATTCATATTAAAATCAATTTCTAAAAATAAAAAAATATTTTCTAACATTTTTAGAAATGAAATATTTTTTTGATTAGAGGTTGAGAAATTTTATGTGATTTTAAGGTCATAAATTAATTTAAAAATAATAAAATTTTAAATGGATTTAATAATGGCACCCATTATTTTTGAGGTTTTTACTAAAAGAAAAAAACACAAATTTTTTGGGATACTTTTTATTTTATCTTAATAAAACTTAATTTTATGACGAATTAACTAAAAAATCAATGAAAAATCAAAACATCTCAAAATTTAGAGAATAGAATCTTTGATTGTTTGAAGATTTTTGTGGTGGTTATCTTGAGATTGTTTGGTGTTTGGAGAAATGACAACAACCATTTTATAATTCAACATTTCCAGTTTATAGAATTTTTTTTTAATTTTATTTACGATGACATTTAGAAAAAAATAAAGGACACCACACTTCTAAGCTAATTCCATGAGTGTTGCAGTTCAAAGTATCTATTTTTATTTGGATGGCATAGCACGAAAATACACAAAACTTATTGGTCAAATATTCCTAACCAAACCCATCGTACAATTTCCCCTAAAGGTGAAAAGTTACACCGAAGGAATATAATATTTGGGAAGATTATCTCACCACTCAGTCTAATGCAACCATTGTTAATCGCTTCTATGAGTGGAGAAAAATTTCTTCTCAATTAGAATATTTAGATTCAAAAATCTAAAGCTTATGAGAGAGGTTATAAAGGGGAATGCCAATCTCTGAAGAGGACTCCACCTATTAGATTTTAACGATTCATGAGCAAAATTAGGATGCTATGAAGATTGAGGAAGAAATTTTCGGTATTCGGAAAAAACACCTTTGTCAATTCCTTCGGTACATTTCAGTGTCAGGGAAAGAGGAATTCGAATGACAATAGAGGAGGTGTATCTAAAATAGAGTGATTCTCTTCTTGAAGTGGAAAAAGAGGCACTCTTCTAGGAAAAGCATGTTGAACTCCAACAAGAAATTGCAGCACCTACACTAGTGTGGAACCAGGAGGTCCGAGTAGCACCTACACTAGTGTGGGACCAGGAGATCTTAACAACACTAAGACACCAAGAAGAAGCTTGAACCAACAGCTGAGATTAGGATTTTTGTGGGGTACACTGATACTCCCCAAAACTATCCGGTTTATTTTCTAAAAAACATAATGACTGTTGTCCGATGGGATATAAAATTTAATGAGGAGAAAGCCATGTGATTGTCCCTTAAGAGGGAGCTAGATTTGCATGCAAAGGAGGAGCTCTTGGTTCCAAAGGATGAGCCTCAATATGTGGAGCAGCCACATATGGATGATCATGTAGCGGCACAAAACACTCATGCAGAGCCATCCATCGAAAATGGTAGAAGGCGCACCACGGAAACTGATAGATTGAAACTCTATGCAGTAGAGAATGTAGGAGCCCCTAATTCACTACGAAAGCGGAGACAGTCTCCACATAGGTTTACTAGATACATGGCTCTTATGAGGAAGTGTATTGTGAATAAACCATCTTCCTTTCACGATGCAGTGCAGCAACCAATTTGGGTTGATGCAATGTTGGAGGTGTATGACTCCATTGTCAAGAAAAGTGCATGGGAGATTCTCCCAAGACCGGTCGGTAAATTAGTGGATGGATCTAGATCAATGTACAAGGTAAAGCAAGCTGCTCATGGGAGTGTGGAGAAGTACAAGAACAAATTTGTGGCCCGGGGATTCTCACAGATTGAGGGGATCGACTATGATGATAATTTTTCACCAGTTGCAAGGTACTCTTCCATTAGATATATCCTTGCACTCTCAACACATATGGGGTGGCGCATTCATTGCATGGATGTGAAAAAAATGTGTTTCTTAATGGAGTGATCGAGGAAAATTTGTACATAGAGTAGCGAGATGGTTTCGAGATCTTCGAAAGTGAGTCACATGTGTGTCAACTCAAGAGAGTAGTGTATGGGTTGAAGCAAGCACCTCGTGCTTGGTATACTTCGATTGAAAGCTATTTCACCAGGTTGGGATTCACAAAAAGTGAAGTGGATGAAAACCTGTACCATATTGTGGTTGATGGTAAGCTCTTGATTATCGTACTTTATGTTGATGATCTAATTTTGACAGGTGATGAGAAACTGATCCACTCATGCAAGGAGGATCTTGCGAGGGAGTTTGAAATGAAGGACGTGGGACTCCTTTATTATTTCATTGGTTTGGAAATATGGCATTGGGATGGTGATCTTTTTGTTTCTCAAGGAAATTATGCCAAAGAGATACTGGGTAAGTTTCACATGGAGAGTCATAAACCCATGGACACTCCTCTTCTAGGAAATTGGAGGCAAGAGAATGCTACTTTTAGAGATGTAGTGGATGCTACTGTCTATAGGAAGTTATTGGGTTCACTGATGTACTTAGTGAACACTAGAATAGACATTTTTTACGCAGTAAACCAGCTGAGTCAATCTATGGTTTATCCTACCAAGATATTTTGGAAGGCGGGGAAGCATGTATTGAGATATCTCTGAGGCACTACAAAGTATGTATTATGGTACAAACGGATAGAGGGAGTGAAGCTTCAAGGCTTCACGGATGTAGATTGGGAAGGCAGTCCATCAGAAAGAAAGAGCACATCAGGAGTGAAATTCAGCATAAGATCGACAACAGTTTCTTGCTACAATAGGAAGAAACGATCTATGGCACTTATTTCAACAAAGGGAGAGTATATGGAAATAATTCAAGCTGCATGTGAGGCCATATGGATGAGAAAGATCATGATTGGTTTGTTTGGTTCTCATATGGATCTGACAGTGATACATTGTGATAACCAGAGTTGCATTAAACTCTCAGTTAATCTTGTGTTTCATGATAGGTACAAGCACATAGATATCTGGTACCACCATCTTAAAGATTGTGTGCAGAGGTGAATAATGTTACTTCAGTACATTCCCACAAAAGGTCAGGATGCATATATTCTAACGAAGGCACTGATCCAAAATATTTTTGATTTTAGATGGATTAAAGAATTACATGTAAAATTGTATCTTAACCATGAAACTTAAAAGGCATGAACATAAGAAGAGAGAAGCAGATAAAATCATGTAAATAAGACAAGAAATTGATATCAGATTTCATTTAGGAGGGAATACGTCTCCGGGCCCTGCTCAATCACCGAGGAGGCCCTCTTTCATTAAGTAGCAAAAATTAAAATACAAGCATCAATGCAAAATTACACGCTTATACCTCCATAGTTGAAAGTGCCAAAAAATTGGAGACCTATGATGAATAAATGGACAACACTGTTGGATTTGTGTCACCGAGAGGTGAAAAATCCATATAAAATTTGCTTGATTATGTCGCCAAACAAATCTGGGCCTTTTGGAAATGAGCATAGTTCATGGTTCCACCCCCCTCCTGCAAGGCACTCATGGTACCACTCTGTCTAGTTATCCATGCCGCTCCAGGTGTGCTTTGGCGCACTTCTGAAAAGCAAGGTTATATACCAAAAGGTGGGCGGACTTCACCAAGTCTGTCGTTGGCTGAGTTGGTTGAGATCATAATTATGAGGGAGGCGCTCGAGAGGTAAAACCTACCCCCTCCGTAAAAATGCGTATTTTTTTAAAAACCCAACGAACAATTTTTTAAATAGTCTTTCTATTGTTTTAATGAGATATGGGAAGAGTGGGGGGGGGGTGGCATGGGGGGACAACCATCAGGTGGGCCACCTCTGAATACTGTCGGTGGTTGCACGTAAACGCGGAGAGTAGGTTGGGGTCACGGGGTCACAACCGTTGGCCCCACCCATTTATGGTAGCGGGTGGTTGGGTGGCGGGGTCATGACTGCTGCCTACCCCAATTTTAATATGTTTGTTATCTGGATCCGTTAGGGTGGGGAGGGGGTTATGGACCGCCCTACCATGTTTTTATATATACATTTTTTGATATTAAAAAAACCTGAATCTTTTAAAATTTCCAGAATTTAACCGAAGGAGTCAAACTAACTATCCCACAAATTGGCCCAAAATCCAGCTAGAGTTGGCCAAAATCTGGTGGTCGGATCTCTATAGATTTGTTGCCTCCTTAAGTTGCCACATCACCAAGTCAACCCATAAACTTTGACTGCTTCTAACTCCTCCATACAGACTCAAAATTGAGTGTCGTCTGTGTCATTGGAATTAGAAATATGATATCTTCAACTTGAAACTAAGTTTGCCACATTTCCGACACTTTGATTTTTCAGCCTTTGTACTTAAGCCACTTGTACTTGGACCTGCATGATCCTACTCGATCATTCCTCCCCACTGAGGATATTTTGGACCACCAAAAGCATTAACAAATTCAACACACTGCTTGTCTGTTCAAAACCACACTTTCAATATCCTACATGAAAATATGGTACATCATTTGCAACCATGAACACACCACACATGACTAAACAACCCCTCACTTTCCAAGAGTTTCTAGCACACTGTCATTGGCCAAGGACTACATAAAAGCAACCAATAACCCAACTATTCATAAGAAAATGCCAAAACATCATCGTTGTGTTTCTAAGTGATGGGAAACATACCATCACGCTTACATTTAATTGCAACGTATGATTTACAATTGTGGCCATAACAAGCTAATACCTCTAAAAATCCCATTTGAATAAAGAAGGATACCATGAATGTGGTGGATTCATTTGTTGAACATGTTCACCTTTCGTCTCCTCTATCGATGCTTCTGGGACATGAATCGTTGGACACGTGGCTTGTTGGTGTCCCACTTTGTTGCAACAACTACTACGATTATTTTTCCTCCAAAATTTCTGGATTGTCTAGGAGCACTTTTCCTTGGTGTTTTTTGATAAGTGTTCATGAAACCCTCACTATCGTTGGAATGTGAGGAATCGATTTCATCATCTATTGTTGGTTGGTCACTAGCTATGTCAGAGCTTTCTCCGCCTTCCTTCCTGGTGTATTCCATTCCTGCATGATGCGAAAATTCCTCGACTTCAATGGGGTTTATGATGCCTTGGCCATTGATGCTGGGGCCCTTTCCCTGATACCCCATCCTATTCAACAATTTGGATCTGATCCCTATAGTATGTTTTTCAAAAGCACTAAATTCATCATCATGAAAACTACATTAAATTGAAGGGTTTATTTTTAACTTGGGTTGGTTATGTCACAAATTCTCCAAGGCTTCATCCTTAGCTTGAAACTGGCATAGTAACCTCTGTGTTTCTTCCTTTGCTTCCTTTAGAAGCCCCCTTATCTCAATGTCCTCTTCTTGGATGTTTTGGTTGATCTCTTCAAGTTCTTGGAACCCTGCCGCAAGGAGTGTCCTTTTCATCTTTAGTACCATGTCTATTGAAATTTTTGTTTCATTGCTTGAATCAGAACTCAAGTTTATGGGTCCCCTTGTTGTGATCCCAATGGCTGCAAGCTTCACTTCATCGCTGGAATCAGACCCAAGTTCAATTGGTCTACCTCATGAAAATTTTGTAACTATGACCTTCTCATCTTTCTCTGATTCAGAATCTTGGTTCTTTTGCATAGTGATATCAGTCTTCTGCTTCCCCTTTTTGTCATTCCTCTCAAGTCTAAACTCAGGGTGCAGCTTCAAAAAAATTTCCAGGTCATGTCCCTCTTTCTCATAATGTGTACAAGAGGGCTTTTCTCCCCTTGTCTTGGATGCTGGAGTTCTTTTTGGGTGGTCCTTTTGTTCACGCATTCCCATGCTTTCTACATTCATGTCCTTCACACTGGCCTCATTGATGGCAGGAGGCTCAAACAATAATAATGACTTCTTATGTAATTATGCATAAAACCAATATACTTCGTCAAAATCTTTGGTGAATCTAATGGAATGCCTAAATTCAATGATTCTTTTCTAAATTCTTCATTGAAGACTTGTACATTTTGAGCTCTTCTTTGCCTTATGTGTTGTCACTCCATTAATGCATTTTTCTTATAACCCATAGGATAAAATAGGTTTCTCAATGCAGAAACAAAATTTGACCATGAGGAGAGAAGTTTACCCAAATTATTGTTGCCTTGCAATTTTCATTCCCACTAGATAAGAGTGGTGCAATTCAGTCGAAGAGAAGCCAATTGGATCGTTGCCTCATCTTCCTAGATTTACTGAATCCTGCAATAGACTTCAATCTGCCTAATCCATTTGTTAAGCTTTTCTACATTACTTTAGCCATGATACATGGGAAGATCAAATTTGCACTACAAGAAAAAGGACATTGGTGAGGGGAAAAAAATGTGACCATAACCTCATTGGTGACGATGGAATCGAATCACCAACCTCCTACTTGTAAAGGAGGTGCTCTTCCATTTAGCTAGCACCCTTTCAAGAACTAGACTTTAAAAAAATTAAACCTTGAAACTTTATAAATTCTAATTTATACAACTTTCGAGAAATGGTTATGGAAATAACATTAAAGTTTCAAGTGTCAACCTAATAGTTATGGAAATTACAAAAATCAGGTGGAGGTGTAAATGAAGTCTTTGGAAGTTCCAAACATACAAGTAGAATACATTTATTCCATTTTATAAGAAGCGTTAGAAGAAGTTTGAGATTGTAATCTATATGAACTAAGTTAACTATTCTATGTAAAATATGCATATGCTCCAATGAATAAATCAAGACAACTCAATGTATATCTGTGCTATGAAGATTTGTATCCTACACCAATATGGAATAGGTAGTGTTAGCCAACTGCAAAGTAATATACATGTCAAAGAAAAAATCAACAACAGGAAGTTATTTGTATGACTTTTGGGGCACAATTGCTACACTGCCTATATTTTAATGTCCCTTGTGTATATATATTATTATCTTTAAATCTCTATCATATTATAAGACCAGAAGAATACTTCCCTATTTAATGCAAAGCTTCTCTTCCATATGTAGAGAAGATGACCTATCATCTGTAAAGATCTATAGTTTACAGTTATGTTGACCACTAAAAGAACCCATTTATATTGAGACAATTTATAAGTTTATGAATATGTTTAGCCTTGACTAAAACAATGACTGCAGAGGGAAAATGGCAGTAGACCTTATTATGTGTAGGGATTGAGTGGGGTATTTCCTAGCAAGTTACATAATTGTACAAAGTTGATGGTGTTAGATGTGGTGGTGAATGTTAGTGGAACTCCAATTGTTCTCAGTAATATGGAACATCGAACATGCATGGGTTGAAGATAAACAACAAAGAAAAAATATTATAATGTTTTTTAATTGTTTGACGAAATCATTAAATGGAGTATAGTAGTGACAATATGTAGTGTATTTGTTTTGCAGACATATTTTGGTTTAGTTAAAGAGGGTTTTTCCCTAACCAGACTGCCATCATTAGAGAAAAAGGGGTCATGACCAGGTTTTCAATCTTCATTATATGCTCATGGAGGAAATTTTGAAGGCATGTCAAGCCATTATTAACTTGAATGTAGTGTTGAAAAGGCCCTTTACTAGTGGTAAAATTCTATTGAGGCTCGGTTTGAGGGGAAAATCATTGGCTCAAACATGAAAATACCCCACTCAATTTTACACTCATGAAATGTACATCAACATTACAAAGGTTTTCCAATTGCAAAATTTCATTAATGTATATGCCACTAACATTTCTTACGTTGGGTATGGGGATTTGGTGTCACAGACTACAGACTACTTCACTAATCCACTAGAAATGTTGAAATCTACAAGAAATTCTCCTTGGACATCAAATATGGAAACATTTTCCACTTATCTTCAAGTCGATTTATGTCAGTGTGATCATTAAGTTAAAGAACATTCATCTCAAGCATTCTTATTAAATTTTACTTAGATATAAGAGTCCATACCTAACCCACATTAGGACAGAAAAGGAACCCTTTTTTATAGAAGTGATAGAATAGTAGTTGGAACAATAGTATACTCTATGGAGTACCAAAAAGGACATGAAAAATTAAACATGGTTCTACCATTTATACAACACCTTAATGTGTGATGGCCAAGAAAATCAGAAGATAAATCCAAATCTAACTAATACACTAGATATGCAAAAATCAACATGAAATTCTTCTTGGACACTTCAAATGTGGAACCTTTTTTGACTTACCATCAAGTTGATTTGTTTAATTGTGCTCATGATTAATTTAAATAATATTCATCTCAAACATTCTTACTACAATTTACTTAAATATAATAGCCCATACCTGGCCCACCTAGGGGCATAAGTGGAATCATTTTGGACAGAAGAAAATTAATAATAGTTAGAACAATGGTCTAAACCATTATATAGAGTACTAATGAAGATATGAAAAATTAAACATGGTTCTACAACTTATAAAGTGCCTTTGTGAGCGATGGAAAAACAAAGTAGCGGATAAATCGAAATCTAACTCCAATCTTTTGTGAAATCATCCATCAAAGTTTCCATAGAACTCAATCTAATGTGGGAAATAAGAACAAATAGCCAACACAAATGAGTTCATTACATATTTTATTTCTATAAATTTATTCAAAAGACAGATATAGGTTGAATCCTATATAAGAGAAAAAAATATATTATATATAAGATCTCTTCTGAAGAAGAGATAAAAGTACAACCAAATAGCAGGATAGTTTCTGCCAAACAGAGGTATTCATTTGTAAGTTGTAGCATAGACCCTACAGAACCCAAATTACTATTGAAAAAAAAATTACAAGCACTCCGAGATCAGAGCATGTGAGTTTTATAATAGTTCCTACAGACCATACAAAAGATTTTCCAATAATTTGTACTATCCAAAAACAAAACTATAGAAACTCTCCTTAACAAGACATCAGAATATCCAAATATAGATTGGTGCCATACAAAATTTAATCCAATTAGATGTCAAAACCTTTGAGTTTTGATCCTTCAGTGGGTGATGAAGTTTGAAATTTTTGTATAGCTCCTTAGGCTTTCATAGAAGCTCTTTTTTAGGGCGACACTTGTACATATCATCAAACAACATTTCCAAACCACCGAGAACTCTACTTTGAAAGTATTTATCCTTTTGTTGGCTGCGATCCAATGTTTTGATATCATAAACAATAAATTCCAGAAGGCTGATGGCTTTCTGTTAAAAAATTATGGGTTGTTGAACTTCCATTTCCTCCCACTCCATTGTAAAATCTTTCATCTGATGGAGTTCAACCCAATTTCTTTTGTTGGAGAAACTTTGTTATAACTATGGGGACAATTATCCAGGGTTGAATGTTTATTATGAGTCATGAAAGCAATCAACCAATCCCGAGAATTAAAAGAATTTCCCTCTTGTTAACTTCCTCCTGCAACCAAGGCTTTTCCACTGGCGATCTTGATCTCAATGCATAAATCACTCAACCATCTTCAAGGGAAGAGAATTTGACACCTTGGGAGATAGATGAAGAGAACAAAGGTGTTGGATTGTCTTCATGTTGATAATTTGATGAGAGATGTCTATTGTTAGGACATATGTTTACACATGTGTGTCTATTGCGTGTAATTTGTACTCATCCATTAGGTACACATAACATGGTTCTATATATGTAGTCACATGAATCTATGCACATGTGAATAATCACATGTATTTATGCACATGTGAATAATGATATAATCACATGTAGTCAAACTTATTTATCCATATGTAATTATCTTCTAGGAACTCATAATTTTTTTTATTTTCCCAACTACCTTGGTTACCTTGCCTATCAATGGTAATCTAAATCTATATATTGGAGGTATGTGGAATGCATTTTGTAAGAGAAATGTGACAATGGTTATAGTTGTCACCATGCATATTTGATGATTATTTTATAGAAAAAATCTATTCCCATATCCACTTTCTAATTTCATGTTTTGATATTTTGATTTAAGTTAGCAAGAGATCATTTCCTCATTGGCAAACAACAACAAAATTTGGAGAGAGATGGCACACTTATAAGGTTGGTACTCACAAGTTTGATTTTATTTATGGGCCCTCCCTTCTATTTTGGATTTGCAGTGGTTATTATTGTGCATTCATGAAGTAGCGCACATACCATAGAGCATATTATCTTATAATATTGTGGGACATACATCCCTCTGTGGCACATTTATGCTTGGAAGTTACAAGTGTTGTGTAGGGCTGCCCTTACCAAGGAACATTTATTGTTGAGCAGGTGGCTAAATTTACTTTCAGAGTTACACTCCATGAGCGATTTAATTAGCCAAGAATGGTGCACTCCTTGAGCCCATTAATGGTCAGTTTGTAACCCCCTCCTCTTGGCTTATAAAAGGACAGAGGGCACATTAATATTTCAGATGACAGAGTTGTTTGTGTTGTATGTTTCAGACATGTAGAGCTTGAGCATGATGCAAAACTTCTATAATACTTTATTTCTGAGTAATACAAAAACCATGTGATTGTTGTTGGAGCCTTTCCTTGCCATCCAGATCATTTCCAATTGTTGCATGATGTATATCAGACTCTATTTGCTGTCATAATTTTCAAATTGAAGATTTTATGTCAACTGGACATTATTTATCTTTTGTTGTAAATTGGCTCATGAAATGCAGTCTTTGGACCAACGAATATTTTATTACAGTATTTTAGTATATACTCATCTACAATTTTGATAGGTTAAATCTATATTCTAAATGTAATGTTTTAGGAACTGTAAAATTCATTCTTTAGGTAAAGATCTGAAACATGGTGTAGAAAAATGACATGGTATCAGAGCTGTACATATGAAATATCTCAGCAAATCCACATATGGATGGCACTGGTTTTTGTGAGATAGAGCTATCAGAAGCTTTCCGTGTGTTCTATGCCCTTTTTTTCATGCTTGAAGTTGATCTGCCCCCAATATAGGCACTTGGACATGTACTAGGTTCGAGGTTGAGATGCCCATCCATTTGTTTGGTTGAGAAAAATAAGGTGGCAAAAACGAGGAAAATTGTCCTTGAGCAAAATAATAAGGTGGCCAAAAAGAAGCAAATTGTCCTTGATTCATTCAAAGACTGCTTAATCCCTCACATCACATAGAAGAAGACATGGAAGAATTTGTATCATGCCTCAGTCACTCTGTATCAAAGTGTAAAATTTGAACTTTTTGTGCAGGATTCTTTTGAAGAAAAAGCTCATTAGTAACCACATGAGAAATAGTAATACTATGGTAAGCTATCCAATGAAACTCACCAAGTTGAGAGATCAACTTACAAACATAAGCAAGAAGGTTTATGAAGATGAGTTAATTCAGATAATTGTAAATGGATTCTCAGTATCTTGACTTACATTTGTGCAAGGAAAATGGGAATGTGTGAAGTTGTCCACTTTGGAAACATTGGGGGATGACTTTGTCGAGGAGGAGAATTTGTTTGTCATAGTGGAAGAGAATCAAAATATTCCACTCATTGGGAGGATGACTAAAGGAGAACCCTAGAAGGCCAAGGAAAAAAAGGTTTGTTCGTCTCATTCTGAGAAGGAGGCTATGATCCATGTGACATGTTTGAAATGTTATAAGAAGGGACATTATGCAAGAAAATATAAAAAAAAAGAGGAAGCAGCTACAAAATTAGTTTGAGATGAGTGTTGAAGATGAAGTGGACAATTTGGCATCCAAGCTAGAGACATCCTTCTCCACAATTTCATGTTTCTCAACCAGTACCACTTTATTGTTGATCAGCATGTAGATAGTGGAGGATCAAAGCACATGACATTCAACTGTGAGATATCCAACATGTTTCAAGAGAAAAAGGAGACACGTAAGTGGAGTTGAGTGATAATGCTATCTATGTAATACTCGCACTTTTGATGCCTAGAACAGTAATGTATATGTCTACATGATAAATGGCTAAAAGGCCGAACACTGGAATATGTAAAGTGGTACATTGAATTATAATACTAACACATCACAGACTGCAGAAGGAGAAAGGAAAAACAATGGGGGGGATATGATCCCACAAGAAGGGAATAAAAGGGGGCTAGCCAATTATTCTGTATTTTACCATTTTATTTCTCCCATAGGTTCTTTAACCTTAACCTTATTACAGCTTTCTTGATGGTTATCCCAAGTCTTATTAAACTTGGAAATTTGGAATTGGTGGTTAAGAGAAAGACATGTACTACTTATGAAAGAACATGGTATCTCATATGCATGCAAATATAATCCATGATTTTTGAGCATGCAAAAGATATTTTGACATCCATTCTTCTATGAGATTTTTCTCTCAATGCTTAGGTTGTTGTATTAATGCTAAAATATAATTATCGAAATAGTTTTCATGAAACTGTAAAACCCCCAATTTATGTGTTTGAATTTCAAAGCTAGACATTTGAACTTTAATCCTAAGGGGAGTGGACCCCAAAGGATAAGTATTTTGTGAATGTAATTAAATATTTAATTGGAGGAAATGAATAAAATGATTGTGTGCAGATTGACCAAAATGAGAATTATGAGATCACTTGCTAAATCCATGAGGATGGATAAGGCAACTAATCCCCAGAATCTTTCAAAAAAATCCTTGAAAGAAATTATTCTAATTTAGATTTTTGAGAAAGAATCTAAATTTCCACAATGATGAGGAAAGTAGTTGGGAAGAGGTGAAAAAGCTGGAAAAGCTGAGGAAAAGCATAAAACAGCTTTAAAGTGTCCCTAAATTGGGAAGCCTAGGCAAACAGGAAGAAAAGCATCCTGAGATTCTGGACGCAGAATTAGAAACATGCTTTGGGGAACAATAGCTTAAATAAGCTGCTCTTGCACGGATTAGAAGTTGATCTGTGGCAAGGAGATGATCTCAGCTCGGGGGTGAGTTCTGGGAGACAGAAGAACTCTAAGGTTGGGAGGTTGGTCAATTGCATGAGTGGTATGTCTTTAAATTTATTGGTGTATTTTCTTTATACAATATGAATTGGCTACATATAAAAGTTAATTTTATATTAGATTTAAGTTCTACATTTAACAGAATCCATCATAAGGAATACACCCTCGAAATTCTGCATAGTTGTAGAACTAAAGGCTGTGGAGGAGAATCCAACATAATCTTTAAACCAGTGTTGGTTTAAATCTGTGGATACCTATTCCTTCACAGAAGAATTCTATAAATTGGTTTTAATCTGCTTCTGTTTCATAGCATGATTTTTACATGTATACATATAAGATAGAAAGAAATTTGAGTTGTTAGTACTAAACTTGGAAATAGCAGAAGGGGAATTGTAAATTTTCAAGGTGTATTAAGAAATGCAAGTAGGTACTATATCCACTAATCCTATTGTCAGCACATAATTCA
Source organism: Pinus albicaulis (assembly GCA_034641835.2). Lineage (NCBI taxonomy): Eukaryota > Viridiplantae > Streptophyta > Pinopsida > Pinales > Pinaceae > Pinus > Pinus albicaulis. The sequence continues at coordinate 782,559,537 of CM076570.1, forward strand.
TATATAATCAGAGGCTCAATGGTAAATTTATATTACATGCAAGCAGCCCACACTTTAGCAAAAGAAACCAATTACTGTATAGAATTAAACTATGCATTGATAGTATATTTTGGAATCATCCTAGCATTAGAAACTAGAAAGTGAAAAGACAAAAGGATAGTTATGCAAATGAACGACATGTATATGTACCACAACATAGTATAGTGAAGTGTATATATACAGCATAGTATATTGCAATATAGGTACAGTAAAGTATCTTGAAGTACATGTACCCTAGTCCATTATATGCACCCAAGTCAAGGAGGTAAAACAGCAGATCATACATACATATGTCTGTTAAATATGAAAAGAGAAATACATACTTATACACTGCCTCTAGATTAATTTGACAAATATTAGTTGCACATTTATAAGAAGGGTATAAAATGTTGTACTATTTTCCAGAAGTATTAAAAGAGATTTAGCTACTGCAACTAGTAAAACTATACCATGTACAGTATGAGAATGTTTTACCCCAGGCAGAAAGCCTTCACAAATACCAGAAGGACAGACAAAATAAACCAGTATAGTACACCAAAATAAAACTGAGGAATAAGAATATATGTAACTGAGTTTCAATATGAAGAGAAAATAGTATATAAACTTTCTCGCGGATTCATAAACGAAAACATGATCTGAAGGAGGAAAATTGATATAAATCTATGAAATTAGCATTTTGACCAAGGTATACATATTAATATACAAGAAAATCGAAGCGAGGGTAAATCCCAGTGGCTTGAGGACTGTCTTGAAATGCCACGGGAGTAGCCATAATTAATTTTTCAAGTCGAGACTTAACAATGGAATTGTCCAGATTATACAACTCGTAAATAAAAATTTTAAGCGGTTTAACGAGCACTACATAGCTATGTGGATTTCCTTCAGCCAGTGTTCGGTGAATACCAACCTGCACATGGGGAAAACGAAGCCAACGTTAACGTCAAGGCCGCCATTTCGCTCTGTGGCAATGTAAGAGACCAAGACGCAACGCTTACGTTACCTGCGCAAGTCAACTATCAAGTTGAATCCCCTACTAAACGAGCTCAGTAGGACGAAAGTGTGCTAAAACAAAAAGGAGGTCTGAGAAACATGATAGTACTTGGGGAAGTAGAAGTCAAAATCAATCCAGAGCCTGTACACGTATACAGGAGATAGAAAATCTGTTAGCAGTAAATAAATAACGAAAATAGATGCTCAAATCGAACAACGAACAATGCCTTACCCAATTTGTAGGAACTCGACCTACACAGGTCAAGATGGGAATGAACCAGAGCGTCATGCCATCTTCAGAGTTATAAACCCCGAGAAACCGTTGATGCATTTCAGATGGAGGATAACTTCTAAACACAAGCACGTTCGGTCAAAACGAGCTCTGGAGACTTCGCATATGAAAATGACAACGCATAAACTCAATACGCACCCTCTAACGCATGAGAGACAAACCAACAAGTCCCTGCAACCTAACACAGAAATGTAGAAGACGCGATGAAATCGTATCAATTGGGTGGATGCAAATCCCCTGTAACCAATAACTACATATGATACAGCTAAAATCAACAATCACTGTAAGGGCTCAACGAGAGAAGCGTACAATTAAACTCGCAGAAAAAAGCTGTGATTTAACAGTAAGTTCATACTTGAATCGTCAGGATAGTCTGGAGCTACGCCCAGGAGGTAACCGAGCTCGATGTGGAGCTAGAGCATCAAAATATCGCTCTGTCATGAATAACACCGACGCGCAGGAAGAAAACAAAAACAACCCTGAACAAAGTCTTATGTGAGATTATATGCGAATTGATTTACAAAAAACCCTAAATTCACAATGAATCGACGCCGTCCAACTGGCGAGATCGGAGGGAAGGAGCCACGGATTGTGGTATTAATAAGCCAGGTACAATCTGCATTAAAAATCCAACTCAACGAGTAATGCCAAATAAATGTCGATTGAGCTGGCGGGGTTATAGAACAAGCATAGTCAACCAGGTAAGGTGACGGGAAGAGCCTGGACTATTGTGGAACGAATCCAAGTGCCCACAAATGGGCAGAGACTTGTTACTGCCTATGTGGCAAGACCAAAATGAAACAAACATTATCTGTGAGCTTACGTGGGAGATTGATTCTCCGTCCCCATTCAACCATACGACGCATCAAACAACAAGCTCATATTACGTGGCGGCCAAGTCAATGGAAGTGGTGTGAAGTCTAATTCAAGACGGGTGAACAATTAAATTGACTTGATTAACATGTACGCCCAAATATCACCATAGGTCAAGTCTGATCCATCATAACTTATATGCTGTCCATTAGTGAAATATTGGAATATGTGGTATCATAAAGGCAGAAGCCTACGAAAATTTCACATAGTATATGTATAATTAAAATCGTGGCACATGAGTGAAACCCAATCGATTCCTCTACATTCCTCCATGGTCTACGAATATGTCAAACAAGTACCACAAGAGTGGGACTTATGAAATGGAGAATTATACATAATTATATAGCCATTCCTTATAATTGTGTATCATTGCTATAATTGTTATAAATCTATAACATATGTTTATAATTGTTATAAACATACATATATCATTGTTATGGTAATTATAGAGTGATGAAGAGTTCAAGTGATTTAAATGTCATATGGGTTTCAGATCCATTTTATTATGTATATCGGAACAAAGTTGATACGAGGGAAATAAATGGAAATGTAGGGAATCGATCCTGAACAGATCACACTTGTAAAAGAATAAGCATAATCCCTTGCTAGGATTCACTGAAGTAATTAGATGGGAATTTTTTTTTTTTTTGAGGTAAAATGGGAGGTGTGACAAATGGTATTAGAGCCCAAGTTATAAAACTGGGCTAGTGACATTGTGCTCACTGTTGCTGTGTATTCACTGAATAAATTTAATTCTATGGAAAAAAAATAAATTTTTTTATTTTTTTATTTTATCTCACTGATCTGTGTTGAGTGTGTACAGTGGTGCTGAAATGGAAGAAGGTGGCGAAATTTATGTTGATCTGCGTGATGAGGATAATGCACCAGATCCAAATGCACCCATGATGGCTATGTTGCGGGAATTGCAACAAGAGTTGGCTGAGATAAAAAGCCAGAATGACAGATTGTCATTAGCCAGTGAGGAGCAGGAAAAGCTCAGCAGGGAATTGACTTCGCGGAACAGCCAGGAAGGCGAAGGTTCCGGAAAGAGGAAAATTGATGAGTCTGAAGATGAGGATGCAGTAAGGCATCAATACAAATAGAAAAATGAATTACAGGGGGAATTCCGAAAAATCAAGCCTCCCTCCTATGATGGGGAGAAGGAGGAAGATGCGGAAGCTTGGTTATTGAACATGATCAAGTATTTCCAGGTTTATGAATATGATAGCAATCTGAAGGCTAGATTAGCTGTTTACCAGCTACAAGGCAAAGCTACCTTGTGGTGGGAGGAGACGAAAATGGTGCATGCCATCGATGAAAATACAGTCACCTGGGAAGATTTCCAGGTTAAGTTCAAGAACCGCTACCTAAATGAACGTTACTATGATGACAAAGCAAAGGAATTCCATGAACTTAGACTGGGACAGCTCACTATTGATGAGTTTGTTACTAAGTTTACAAATCTGCTGAGGTATGTACCCTACATAAGGGAGGAAAAGTCAAAGGTACAGAGGTTTATGAATTGTTTGCCTACTGTTTACAAAGAAAAAATTGAATTTGACAACCCAAAAACAATGGACGAAGCTGTTAGAAAAGCCAGATTATGTTACCAACAGTTCAAAGGAAAAACTGAACAAGGAAAAAGCTGGGTAAATAAGAATGAGTTCAAAGGGAGGAAACAGAAACGAGCCTATTTGAAAATTTTTGGTAGAGATCACCAGCAGAAAAAGTTTAATAAACGTAAAGAAAGCCAAACTGCTTAGTCCCAAGTAGCTTCCAAACAAATAGAGGTGACAGTAAAAAGGAAGGGACAGTCAAAATGAGAGAACCTCTCAAATGTTGGGGCTGTGGAGAACCCCATCTTTTGAGGGACTGCCCTCATCGAAACATTCATATGCTCATGAGAGATCGGGAAGCGACGAAAGTAAATGATATAGCCAGAAATATACCAACTATTAGTGCAGCCCTAGAAAATCGGCAATCAGAACATCAAGAAACCATGGTGGAAATGGAGGGTAAGATTTCTGACCTATCTGTTACTATTCTGATTGATCCAGGTGCTTCTTTGAGTTACATTAGTCCAAAGATTGTAGAAAAATGTAACTTAAAAACTGAAAAATTTCAACAGTCATGGTTGGTACAGCTTGCCACTGGAACTAAGAGAAAGGTAACACATAAACTGCCCAGAACAACAATCAAATTAAATGAGTTTCAAACAGAAGTAAACTTGAACATTCTTCCCTTAGGGTCTTATGAGCTATTGATCGGAATGGACCGGCTGGAAAAGAAGAAAGCCTTGATGAACTGCTGGGATAAAACTTTGCATTGTGTAGATGAGGAAGGGAAACCTTTTATTCTAAAAGGGAAACAAAAATCTATTTCTATAAGACAAATTTCAGCACTGCAATTAAAAAGAATAGCTAGAAAAGGATACCAGGTTTATGCAGTGCATGTGGAAGAAACAGAACAGAAAACTAAAGAGGAATTATTGGATGCTGTACCGGTAATAAGAGAATTCAAGGAAGTTTTTCCAAAGGAAATCCCTCATCTTCCCCCCAACAGAGAGATTGATTTCTCATTCGATCTGGTGCCGGGAGCAACACCTGTCTCCCAAGCGCCTTATCGAATGAGTCCTCCTGAACTTATGGAACTAAAAATGCAATTACAAGAACTGCTAGGTAAAGGGTACATCAGACCGAGGAGTGTGTCTCCTTGGGGAGCATCGGTGCTGTTCGTGAAAAAGAAAGATGGAACTTTTAGGATGTGCATTGATTTTCGTCAACTGAATAAGTTGACCATTAAAAATAGATATCCTTTTCCTAGAATTGATTATCTTTTTGATCAAGTGAGAGGAGCTTCAGTATTTTCGAAAATTGACTTAAGAACTGGTTATCACCAGCTTAGAATTAAAGAAGAAGACATCAGCAAAACAACCTTTCGAACCAGGTGTGGTCACTACGAATTTGTAGTCCTACCTTTTGGGTTGACAAATGCCCCTGCCACATTTATGTGTCTAATGAACAGTGTGTTAAACAAGTACTTCGATAAAATTGTCCTTATGTTCATAGATGATATCTTAATTTACTCAAAAAGTGAGGAGGAACATAAAGAACACTTGAGGATAGTATTGCAAACTCTAAAGGAAAATCAGCTATATGCCAAGTTTAGCAAATGTGAGTTTTATAAAGATAAAATCCAATATTTGGGTCATATTATTTCTGAACAAGGTCTTGCTGTTGACCCTGAAAAGATAAAGGCTATAAAAGAATGGCTTGTACCAGCTGATGTTTCAGCAGTAAGGTCATTCATGGGGATTGCAGGCTATTATCACAGATTTGTAGAGAGGTTTTCTGCCATAGCACATCCCATCACATCATTACAAAGGAAAGGTGTCAAGTTTGAATGCACTGAAAAATGTCAAAACAGTTTTGACCAATTAAAACTGAAACTTACTACAGCCCCTATACTGAAGATTGCAGAGCCTGATAAAGAATTTGTGGTATGTACGGATGCCTGTAGAGAAGGATTGGGAGGAGTTATTTTGCAGGAAAATTCAGTTATTGCCTATGAATCTAGGAAACTGGAGATACATGAACAAAATTATAATGCATATGATTTATAATTAGATGCTGTTATTCATGCTTTGAAAATGTGGCGGCACTATCTTCTTGGAAAAAAAATTACCCTGATGACTGATCATATTAGTCTCAAATATTTCTTTTCCTAAACTAATTTGAATGCCAGACAAGCCAGATGGCTATCCTTTTTAAGTGAATTTGATATGGATATAAAACATATTAGAGCGAAAGAAAATAAAGTTGCTGATGCATTAAGCCGAAATGCTTGTCAGAATATCAACAGTATTAGAAGTAGTGCTCAGATCAATATAGAAGAATTGGTGAAGAAGACAGCAAATCAAGACCCAAATTATGAAACACTTCTGGTGAAATTGTAGAAAAAGGAGAAAACTAATTTCACTCAAAACCAAAAAGGGCTGATCTGTTATAAAAATAGATTGTATATTCCCAATGTAGAGTCCTTAAAAAAGAAATTTTGGATGAGTACCACAAACAACCATATTCAGGACATCCAAGATATTAGAAAATGTTAACAGCCCTGAAAAAGAAGTTATTCTGGCCAGGAATGAAGAGAGATGTAGCAGAATATTTAAGTAGATGCATGGAATGTCAACTAATCAAAGTTGAACATCAGCATCCTGCTGGACTTTTAAAACCTTTACCAATTGCAGAATGGAAATGGGACACAGTTTCCTTGGATTTTATAATAGGGTTACCCAAAACCAAATACCAGCATGATTCTGTAATGGTAGTAGTAGATACTCTAACAAAAGCTACTCACTTTATACCAGAGAAATCTACCTTTGGGACAGCTCAAGTAGCGAACGTGCTCCTGAAGGAGGTAGTAAGGCTCCATGGGGTTCCGAAGGTGATTGTTTCTGATAGAGATGCTAAGTTACAATAGCCTTTTGGAAAGGGCTATTTGGGGGTATGGGCACTAAATTGAATTTTAGTACTGCTTACCACCCTCATACCGATGGTCAAACGGAAAGAACTAATCAAATTTTGGAGGACATGCTGAGAATGTATGTGATGGATAGACCCTCAAAGTGGGAGGATTACTTACATTTAGCTGAATTTTCCTATAATAACAGCTACCAATCCTCCATCAAAATGAGTCCATTTGAAGCACTGTATGGAAGGACGTGTCGTACTCCTTTGAGCTGGAGTCAGCCAGAAGATAAACTAATGTTGGGACCAGATGCTTTACAAGAGATGGAAAGAATTGTTAAACAGATACAAAGAAACATCAAGACAGCACAAGATCGCCAAAAGAATTATGCTGATAAGAAGAGAGTGCATCGAGAATTTAAAGTGGGGGAGCATGTGTATTTGCGAATTAAACCCAAAAAGGAGCACACTTTATGCTGGAAGTTGTGCAAAACTGGCTCCTAGATATTGTGGTCCTTTTGAAATTTTAGAAACGATGGGACCAGTGGCTTACCATCTGGCCTTACCACCCCATATTAGAGTTCATGATGTATTTCATGTTTCATTGTTAAAAAGATATGTGGATGATGCTTCTCACATAGTTGATTGGAATGTTGTACAGGTGGAACCAGAAGGGGAGTTTCTGCCAGAACCACTTCAAATATTGGAGCGAGAAGAAATTGAATGGAGAAGCAGAACGGTGGCAAGAGTAAAGGTGCAGTGGAAGCACTTTACTGCTGAAGAAGCTACCTGGGAAAGAGAAGCTGAAATGATGGAAAGATATCCATTTTTATTTGCAAAATGAACTCTAGTAGTTGAAAAATAACACTGAGGACAGTGTTTATTTTCAGAGGGGGAATATGTAAGACCCCCAATTTATGTGTTTGAATTTCAAAGCTAGACATTTGAACTTTAATCCTAAGGGGAGTGGACCCCAAAGGATAAGTATTTTGTGAATGTAATTAAATATTTAATTGGAGGAAATGAATAAAATGATTGTGTGCATATTTACCAAAATGAGAATTATGAGATCACTTGCTAAATCCATGAGGATAGATAAGGCAACTAATCCCCAGAATAGTTCAAAAAAATCCTTGAAAGAAATTATTCTAATTTATATTTTTGAGGAAGAATCTAAATTTCCCCAATGATGAGGAAAGTAGTTGGGAAGAGGTGAAAAAGCTGGAAAAGCTGAGGAAAAGCATAAAACAGCTTTAAAGTGTCCCTAAATTGGGAAGCCTAGGCAAACAGGAAGAAAAGCATCCTGAGATTCTGGACGCAGAATTAGAAACATGCTTTGGGGAACAATAGCTTAAATAAGCTGCTCTTGCACAGATTAGAGGTTGATCTGTGTCAAGGAGATGATCTCAGCTCGGGGGTGAGTTCTGGGAGACAGAAGAACTCTAAGGTTGGGAGGTTGGTCAATTGCATGAGTGGTATGTCTTTAAAATTATTGGTGTGTTTACTTCATACAGTATGAATTGGCTACATATAAAAGTAAATTTTATATTAGAATATAAGTTCTAAATTTAACATAATCCATCATAAGGAATACACCCTTGAAATTCTGCATAGTTTTAGAACTAAAATCTATGGAGGAGAATCCAACAGAATCTTTAAACCAGTGTTGGTTTAAATCTGTGGATACCTATTCCTTCACAGAAGAATTCTATAAATTGGTTTTAATCTGCTTCTGTTTCATAGCATGATTTTAACATGTATAAATATAAGATAGAAATAAATCTGAGTTGTCAGTAATAAACTTGGAAATAGCAGAAGGGGAATTGTAAATTTCCAATGTGTATTAAGAACTGAAAGTAGGTACTATATCAACTGATCCTATTGTCAGCACATAATTCATATATAATCAGAAGATCAATGGTAAATTTATATTGCATGCAAGCAGCCCACACTTTAGCAAAAGAAACCAATTACTATATAGCAATAAACTATGCATTGATAGTATATTTTGGAATCATCCTAGCATTAGAAACTAGAAAGTGAAAAGACAAAAGGATAGTTATGCAAATGAACAACATGTATATGTACCATAACATAGTATAGTGAAGTGTATATATACAGAATAATATATTGCAATATAGGTACAGTATAGTATCTTGAAGTATATGTACCCCAGTCCATTATATGCACCCAAGTCAAGGAGGTAAAATAGCAGATCATACATACATATGTCTGTTAAATATGAAAAGAGAAATACATACTTATACACTGCCTGTAGATTAATTTGAAAAATATCAGTTGCACATTTATAAGAAGGGTATAAAATAGAGATGGCGATATGTTGTACTATTTTCCAGAAGTATTAAAAGAGATTTAGCTACTGCAGCTAGTAAAACTATACCATGTACAGTATGAGAATGTTTTACCCCAGGCAGAAATCCTTCACAAATACCAGAAGGACAGACAGAATAAACCAGTATAGTACACCAAAATAAAACTGAGGAATAAGAATATATGTAACCGAGTTTCAATATGAAGAGAAAATAGTATATAAACCTTCTCGCGGATTCATAAACGAAAACATGAGCTGAAGGAGGCAAATTTATATAAATCTATGCGATTAGCATTTTGACCAAGGTATACATATTAATATACAAGAAAATCGAAACGAGGGTAAATCCCAGTGGCTTGAGAACTGTCTCGAAATGCCACGGGAGTAGCCATAATTAATTTTTCAAGTCGAGACTTAACAATGGAATCGTCCAGATTATACAACTCGTAAATAAAAATTTTAAGCGGTTTAATGAGCACTACATAGCTATGTGGATTTCCTTCAGCCAGTGTTCGGTGAATACCGACCTACACATGGGGAAAACAAAGCCAACGTTAACATCAAGGCCGCCATTTCACTCTGTGGCAATGTAAGAGACCAAGACGCAAGGCTTACGTTACCTGCGCAAGTCAAATATCAAGTTAAATCCCCTAATAAATGAGCTCAGTAGGACGAAAGTGCGCTAAAACAAAAAGGAGGTCTGAGAAACATGATAGTACCTAGGGAAGTAGAAGTCGAAATCAATCCAGAGCCTGTACGCGTATACAGGAGATAGAAAAGCTGTTAGCAGTAAATAAATAACGAAAATAGATGCTCAAATCGAACAACGAATAATGCCTTACCCAATTTGTACGAACTCGACCTACACAGGTCAAGATGGGAATGAACCAGAGCGTCGTGCCATCTTCAGAGTTATAAACCCTGAGAAACCATTGATGCGTTTCAGATGGAGGATAACTTCTGAACACAAGCACGTTTGGTCAGAACGAGCTCTGGAGACTTCGCATATGAAAATACCAATGCATAAACTCAATACGCACCCTCTAACGCATGAGAGGCAAACCAACAAGTCCCTGCAACCTAACATAGAAATGTAGAAGACGCGATGAAATCGTATCAATTGGGTGGATGAAAATCACATGCAACCAATAACTACATATGATATAGCTGAAATCAACAATCACTGTAAGGGCTCAACGAGAGAAGCGTACAATTAAACTCGCAGAAAAAAACCGTGATTTAACAGTAAGTTCATACCTGAATCATCAAGATAGTCTGGAGCTACGCCCAGGAGGTAACCGAGCTCGATGTGGAGCTAGAGCATCAAAATATCGCTCTGTCATGAATAACACCGACGCCAAGGAAGAAAACAGAAAGAACCCTGAACAAAGTCTTCTGTGAGATTATATGTGAATTGATTTACAAAAAACCCTAAAGTCACAATGAATCGATGCCTTCCAACTGGCGATATCGGAGGGAAGGAGCCATGGATCATGGTATTAATAAGCTAGGTACAATCTGCATTAAAAATCCAACTCAACGAGTAATGCCAAATAAATGTCGATTGAGCTGGCGGGGTTATAGAACAAGCATAGTCGACCAGGTAAGGTGACGGGAAGAGCCTGGACTGTTGTGGAATGAATCCACGTGCCCACAAATGGGCAAAGACTTGTTATTGCCTATGTGGAAAAACCAAAATGAAACAAACATTATCTGTGAGTTTACGTGGGAGATTGATTCTCTGTCCCCATTCAACCATACGACGCATCAAACAACAAGCTCATATTACGTGGCGGCCAAGTCAATGGAAGTGGTGTGAAGTCGAATTCAAGATGGGTGAACAATTAAATCGACTTGATTAACATGTACGCCCAAATATCACCATAGGTCAAGTCCGATCCATCATAACTTATATGCTGTCCATTAGTGAAATATTGGAATACGTGGTATCATAAAGGCATAAGCCTACAAAAATTTCACATCGTATATGTATAATTAAAATCGCGGCACATGAGTGAAACCCAATCGATTCCTCTACGTTCCTCCATGGTCTACGAATATGTCAAACAAGTACCACAAGATTGGGACTTATGAAATGGAGAATTATACATAATTATATAGCCATTCCTTCTAATTGTGTATCATTGCTATAATTGTTATAAATCTATAAAATATGTTTATAATTGTTATAAACATATATATATCATTGTTATGGTAATTATAGAGTGATGAAGAGTTCAAGTGATTTAAATGTCATATGGTTTTCAGATCCATTTATTATGTATAGTGGAACAAAGTTGATACGAGGGAAATAAATCGAAATGTAGGGAATCGATCCTGAACAGATCACATTTGTAGAAGAATAAGCATAATCCCTTGCTAGGATTCACTGAAGTAATTAGATGGGAATTTTTTTTTTTTGAGGTAGAATGGGAGGTGGGACAGAAACTATGTGGAAATTATGACAATGTGAAAGGGAAATGATTGTCATTGAATAAACTTAATTACATTTTATAATCCCTGGAGTCCCAGCAGTGAGATTTCATGGCCAGTCAATGCTAGAGCACTTGAGGGAAGTGGGATAACCTGAGGGGCTGCATGAAAAATATAGGGATCCAATTCCTTGGGTTGTGAAACCCGATGGGAGAGGGCTGGTAGATTGATATAGTTGTAAGATTTTATAGACTAGGAAATACTAGGTATTAGACTGTGTGAAGGGAGCTAGAGCCAGCAATGGGTGATTTTATCCTTGTGGATCCTTGGTCCAAACAATTAATTAATTTATATTAGTAAATTTCCTATGTCATATGACCCTATCCTTGAAAAAAGAGTGGTTAAAGGAAATTTATAATATCAGCCACCTATAAACTATAACCCAAGGCCACGATTTTAACAAAATATTCAAGATTGGATATTTATGAAGCTATGTGCTTCTTCTTGTTCTTATTGTTAAGTGGAATTTGGTCTATTTTATTATCCTTCGTTTAATATATATGTTTTTCATTCTTCAACTCATTCCCTTATTTCCTTAATATGGTTGATGGATCAATTTTTCTATATTGAAATCTTCAAATATTCCAAACCTCTTTTAAATAGAGAGAAATCTGAAAAAAAGAAGAAGATAAAACTGCTTACCATTGCATATTGTGGATCCCATTCCTTGGGTTGTGAAACCTGATGGGAGAGGGCTGGTAGATGGAGATAGTTGTAAGATTTTATAGACTAGAAAATCCTACGTATTAGACTGTGTGAAGGGAACTAGAGCTAGCAATAAGTGGTTTTATCGTTGTGGATCCTTGGTCCAAACAATTAATTAATTTATATTAGTGAATTTCCTATGACATATGACCCTATCCTTGAAAAAAGAGTGGTTAAAGGAAATTTATAATATCGGCCACCTATAAACTATAACCCAAGGCCACCATTTTAACAAAATACTCAAGATTGGATATTTATGAAGCTATGTGCTTCTTCTTGTTCTTGCTGCTAAGTGGAATTTGGTCTATTTTATTATCCTCCGTTTAATATATATGTTTTTCATTCTTCAGCTCATTCCCTTGTTTCCTTAATATGATTGATGGATCAATTTTTCTATATTGAAACCTTCAAATATTCCCAACCTCTTTTAAATAGAGAAGAATCTGAAAAAAAAGATAAAAATGCTTACCATTGCAGATTGGGGTTCCACCATAGGAAGGAATGGAGTCCATTCACTGTGAGAAAACCATAATCACCTTTCCACAGAAGCAATACCCTGGCTTAGTGAAGCAAAACCATCATCAGGCAAGAAATCACAATGACAAATAAAGGGAAAAGGGGTAGTCAATCCCATCATGTGAACAACCAAGAAATCAAGACGATTTGTTTTCTCCAAGAGCATTCAGAACGTCAACTCCAATTTTTAATTTAAAATAATTAAAAGTATCAAAATAATAATTTAATATAAAATAAATAATTAAGAAAAAATCATTTTGTCTTAAATAAATGTCTTATACAAGATTTTTGGTGTAACAGTGGTTGTCGGTGACTTACCTCAACTTTCTATAAATTCTATCACCTAATTCTCCCAATAGTTTGGATGTCATTTTCTTCAAATGAATGAGATCTAATCACCCTAAAGAATGAGGCTAGTGAGGTGATATTATATGGCTACAACCAAGAGAAATCACCTAGGTGTTGTGAGTGACCTATTGAGTGTAAAATATTCCCATCTCAATCTTCACATGATAAATATTGCAAAGGTGTAGAAGCTCTTTTCTACAATACATAAAATAAATCAGCCTGGAAATATTGTGCAGCTATAAAATAAAGTAAAAACAACCTAGCTCCAATACCATTAATCTGTCAATTACAAGTTACTTCACCTCCTCAATGACTCGAGTTAGAAGAAGATTATGGCTACGACCAAAAGGGTTGTGTCCTTAACATATTTTCAACTTTGCAATTGAAAAAAACCATGATAATGTTTCTATGTGGTGACCATGAACAAAATGGGCATGATAGATTTGATTCAACACCTAGTTTTTTAGAGTTTCTTTATCTATTTTCAAAATATTTTTTTGTGCTCCCACTCGCACATGATATCAAGTTCACCATTGAACTCAATGCAGGATGATTCCTATCTCCAAGGTTCCTTATCAAATGATTTCACCCATGTTATATGAATTACATATGCATCTATAATAAATGTTGAGTTTTGGATTTCAACCTAAACAGATTGAGGGAATGTGAAGAATCTGAATCGTTGGCAGAGTCATGTGAAGATAGCCTATTCCCTCTATTTTTCATTTGGTCAAGGAAGATGTGCTGCTAAATGAGTTTTAACAATAGCTCCTAAAATGACTGTGGTGGACATAATCAGGATAACAATCAGAAAGACCACACAGTGGTGTTTCGGGAGCATTATACAACAGATTCACTGAATTTTTACCTGAGAGTGACCCTGTGAAAAATGGGCAACATTAAAAAAGGGTTGGGCTTGGAGTTAGCAAGTGTTGTTGTAGAAGGGGAGTCGAAAAAATTATGGTCTTGCAAGTTCACCTTTAGAGTCGAGACAGTAGCATGATAGTAAAATAAAGTATCCTAAACTTGAGATGGTTTGTGTAACATTGATATTGCACGTTCATCTTATGCAGTGGGAAGATGTTATATAGAGATTTGTGAACAAATGTGATGCCATTTGGAATTCAATCCCTCAGGATCAAAGATAGTGTTGTCATGGTCTATGCCTTTATACTGAATGTTGCACATGTTTTATCTTCTACAAATATGTGATTACAAGGAGGCTTCAATTCACATGTTATATCTTAGATGCTTCCTTGCAAGATGATATGCAACAAATAAAACAAGTTCAGGAGTTGGGTGCAAAGCTTAACAAAGTAGAGAGCATGTTATTGCAACCTGGTCTATAGCTAGGTCTGGCAGAGAGTTCCTTATGTTTTCTAACGGGTGATACTTGTGATTTATTTTTTAACCCTTTCTTTTGTTGCATAGAATCCAACATATGTTCGTGGCTTAAGGCTTCTCACAAATTTTTAATCCTTACCTTTCATACCTCCATTCACAAAAGTGGGTAGAATAATGCCATTCATAGTTGAAATGTGAAATAACAAAGATATAAAAGGTTCAAATCAAAAGTACATAAGGGAAAATTTAAAACAAGAAATATAAAAGTCCGAAAGCAGGCTCAAGTTTTATTTTGGTTGCCCCAATTATTATAGCCAATAATTTGGCTCATTCATCAACTACCATCACTATTATGGTTACAAATTTCTTGTTTTTTTGGGGAAATGGCTAGCCTCATGTATCCCAACCATGAATGGGCTTTCCTAGGTGCTTGGTAAGAAACAATCTTGGGATTTTGTTTCATTGGGCCTTGCCACTGACTCCACTCTTCTTGTCTTAATCATGCTGGTGCTTCTACGTTCATCATGTCATACAGACACTATGTCAATGGTATATGGGTTGCTCATTAGTGCTCAATTAACTTTAAAGTTTATATAGAGTAATTTCTCGATTATATGTAATTTTTTATTTGCAACTTTGGCACAGTATACACAGAATTGGTAGGATGGAAAATCTCTGAGCCTCTTGTAAAGATATAAGTTTTGGGTAGGAAGTTGAATGTGATAATATTTGCAAGTATCCTCTTAGGTTTTACCAATATTAAAGCCATCGAAAAGGGAGAGGAGAGCTATGAAGAAATAACTAGATTTGAGCTTCAGTCTAATATATTTTTGGAAAAAACCCTAGTAGATGGGCACTCTACAGAAATCAGTACTACTCCAAGTGTTAAATGAGCTTTTACAAGAACCCACGATGTCATATCAATGTAGATTGGAAGTTTTTTATGGAAATTGACAACTGATGGGTAAAAGATTAGGAGGCATTCAAAATTCTTCATTGACATAGCATATCTTGGCGCTAAGAAATTTATTTATTCCCCCTTTTTTTTCTCAAAAAAAATTGTGAAGATGGTTTACTACAATCATATTCGCTTCTATGCTGATATTGCTACAGATCTTACAAAATATTTAAGAAACTACAAAAAGGACAGATGCAGTTTTGAATTGAGGGGATTCTCCCTTGAAAGTTTCAATAGATACCTCTAGCCATGCTATTATTAGTATTTTATTGAATGTGTCTTGTATGATCCCTTAGATGTTGTTACATCCCTTTAGTAATGTTCTTCCAATGTACCTCCATTTGATTGCGAAAGAAGTCCAATGTGAAGTTTGAACATTATTGTGGGGGAAGAATATAGAAGGTCTTACTCTCTAATTGATATTATTGTGCCTATTTAAGCTACAACTTAGTAAACTACTTGCTTGTACTCCTCCATGTAATTTCTAACAAAATCTCCAAATGAATGCAACAATGGAGTTGATGACTAGTTTGTTTAAGGGTCTGCGGTGATGACATGAAAATTAGTAAAGTGAGGCATAATTCACAATTCACACCCTTAATTATCATCTGGCCCATTCAACAATGGTGGCATAGTTTTAGTTGAAACATGAATAAACAAATCACCTTCTCTATTTAGCAGCTAGGCAACACATATATTCCAGGAGACAAGGCTTATTTGTGGCAGCTTGGAAAAGCACACTACTACCAGTGTGAAAGGAGATTAGTCCTAGTTGGTTGTTATATCTATCCATGTACATGTTGATAGAGATCATGAGCTCATGGTATTAAATAATTCCTTTAAAGATTCAACTCTTCCCTTCATAATATTAAAATGTTCGAGAAATACCTGGATAAGATGAAATTGTAATTGGTTGAATATTGATCTCCTACCCCGATTTGGAAAAAAATACTTAAAAATAAATTAATGATAAGGATAATGGAAGAAATTTGAAAATTTAAAGTTATATTTTGACATATATTCTTACATCTATCTATTTTCTCTCTACAACTCTCTCATTGTAAAATTTGATGCCATTAAATCTTGCACCAAAAATGGTCCATAATAGTTATTGAAAATATGAGCCTGAGAATATCGATAAAATTTGAAATAAAAATATCCTTGTGCATTATGTTAGAGTGTACATAGTGGTGGATAAGACTATATTTTTAAGTTGAAAATCCCCACTATTGATCAATAGTTTATAACTCGCAGTGTAGAGTGAAAACTATTGCACCACTCCTCTGACTAGTGGCATCAAATCTAGTAACAGAAAATTAATTCCCCCTAACGAATATCCCATAACATAAAAAAATGAAGCATGTTCACATACGTTTAAATGAGCATTCACCTTGGAAAGTGTTTCTTCATATATACCCTTATAAAATTCAAAAATTCCTACATGTACAAACAATTTAGACCCCTTAATTTCAATAGGAATTAAAATATTTTTTCTTCATAGGAAACCAAGTAGACAAATACAAGAATAATAAAAAGTCAAGTACCAATGTTTTTTCAACATTGAGAAACCATTTAAAAGGATAATAATTTATTGACTACAAGTCATTTGGAACAAATTTCTTAATTTCTTTCTCAGTGGCCACTACTTCTATCACTAGATTGACAATGATGCTAACATATCTACTTATGTTTACTTACAATGGTTTTCTTAGTTTGAAATAAGTCGTTACTCTTTATATTAGTTATTTCATCAATAAAAGCTCACTTTCTATTATTCTCATGCTAATTAATAAGTGAAGGGTTCTAAGCATACTTTTATCATTTTTAGGCCCATTAAAAACTCATGGAAAATACACGTCATGCCAAACATACCATTATCTCTTCTTTCACCTGATTAAATAAATAAGTAGACACTCAAATCAAGTATCATTTTATATTTTTTTTTGTTCATTAAAGTAAACAAAAAAGACACTATAAATCTTACTTGTATTATCTTTTTTATTTTATAAACCATGAAGGAGATTAAAAGTAGAGGTAATGGTAATTTCTTTGATCACTCTAAAAATACAAATGGCAGTATTAGTCACAATGCCCTTTAATGTTTCAGCTATTTGCATCAATACGTTGCAGTTGGGTTCTAGTTTTCCTAGGAGTTTTGTAATACATATAAGTTAGTTTGCTCCTCCATATGGATACTCTTCTAGTCACTATGGAGTGTACATCAATATCTCTATCATTTTTGTGATTAATATCACGCGATGCTCATTAGTCAATGTTTCAAAATCACGGTTTCTCCATGTAAAACATTATTGAAGGGAATTTTAAACTATAAACCAAAACTTGGCACCTTTCAAAGGAAAACAAACACATATATTTGGCTTCTTGTTGTAGACTCCTCAACCACACTTCCCACAAGATTGTTTTTAATTAGGTTTTCAACCACAATTTTTGCAGTCTAACTTCTCCCTAAATAAGGAAATAAATTGTACTAAAAAAATGACAAAATAAAATACATAAGAGATACTAGAGCCTCTAGGTTGGTCCCTAAACCAAGGGTCACATCCCTACAAAGTTAACTCAAACGTAGAAAAAAAATGCACCTTTCATTAATAGGAAATGGAGTTCAAATACATCATATCAAAATGGAAATAACATTCCCAAGAAGTTGGCTCTGAATAGCTTACCTAGCTCCAAAATTTTGAATCCTAATGAGCCCTTAGGCTTATTTATTTATACAAATAGGATTGAAGGAAAACATTCTCGAGTTTGAGATGAGTGTAGATGACTGATTCTAGGGATCAATTTGAATCAAAGGGGACTAAATGTAGGGGACGAGCCTCCTACACTTCATCTAGCTGCCTCCAACATGCCTCTGCATTCTGCTTCTCCCTTTTTCTAGCTCAAATAAGAGAGGAATTACAAATTTTATAGGTATAATTTTTCCTCCCTTAGTAAATTTGTAATAGGATCCAAGATCGGGCTGTGGAGTTAGCCCTTGGAGTCCTTTTATACCTTCTCCCTATTCTTGAGTGGCTTTTATTGCTTCTTGTAGAACTTTTATTTATCCTATAAAAACTCTATTATTTCGTGTAGTAACTATGTTTTCTCCTATAGTAGCCTTATTTGTGTATTGAATTACTTGTTTTTGGTTTCCCTAGTGGTTGGCCCTATCATGGGTGTGAATTTTTTTTTACATTTTCTTTAGGGGAGGTGACCTTGTCAATTTTCGCTTCACCATGTACCGACTCTCTCTCTCTTTCTCTCTCTCTCCCTCTCGTCTCCCTCTAGATTTTTCACTATCTACCTACCTCTATCCTTCTCTGTCTCCCCTCCATCTCTGTGTATACCTCTCACTCTTCCCCTTCTTTCCCTATCTCTCTCCATCAATCCCTTGTCACTCTCTCTCCTTCTCTCCACCTCTATCTCAAATCCATCTCTTTGTTCTATAGTCCATCTCTCTCCATCTCTCTTCCACACCCCCCCCCCACCTCCATCTCTCTTCTCCCCCTCCCCCTCCCCGCCCCCATTTTCTCTTAAGAAAGTATCTAAATTAAAAAAACTCAAAATTGGTTTTAAAATATTAAACCTATCTTGTGAAAGGAAATGTAATACTGAAAAACCTAAAAAGCATGCACTATCTTTCCTTTATTATTGTTAGTCACTCTGATTTTAACAAGCATGCACTATCTTTCCTTTATTATTGATAGTCACTCTTCTTGATCACATCGCTTGAATCCTTAATTAAGATAGATCTATGCGGTTAATTATAACCTACCTTTTTCCTTTTAGATTCAATTAAAAAATGTTATAAAATTAAATTAAATTAAAATATTGTAAGATATTTTGATTGTGAAATAAGTTTTGGTTTCTGGGCATGTGGTATTGATAAGCCATGGTATTTGTCCATGATATTGTCACAAAACATATTTACAAGTTAATAATATCCATGGTAAAGTGGGGGTGAATATTAATGGTTAAGAATGATTTCATATTGTTATAAAATATTTTGATTGTGAAATAATTTAGGATTTTTGGGCATGCGGTATTCATAAATCACTGTGTTGGCCCATGGTAATGTAACAAAGCCTATTTGAAAGTTCATAATATCAATGGAAAAGTCGGGGTGAATATCCATGGTTACGAATCTTGTCATATTATTATAAAATATTTTGATTGAGAAAGAAATTATGTTTTTTGGGAATGCAGTATTTATAATCCATGGCAATATTGTAACAAATATTATTCACAATTTAATAAGAATATCAAAATATAACAAATTGAATTTTCATATTTTTATTATTTTAACTTTTATATTATTAATTGAATTGTTTACCGTCATTAGGTTTATATTAATTTTAAATTTTTACTATTTTTTAATAGAGCTGAAGTTTAAATTGGTTTATATACTTACATTACACCTACACATATACCCTATACTTGCTGGGCTCAAGAGAGAGAAAATTTTATTGAAAAGAAAAAACAAAAGTAATGTAAAATCTTAGCCATTAAAAATTGTATATATTTCAATCCATATATATTTATACATATATACAAGCACTTCATTACCATACCCACACTCAAATCTAATGCCGTCAAAATTCCTTGTTCCTTCAAAATAAAATCTTAAACTTTCATAATTGAATTCAACATCCTACTTCTTAAAATCATAGGAAATGTATGGTGACATATTTGCAATCTTTGTGACCATTGAGAAGTTTGAAATTTGTTGTTATTTCGAAGTCATATTCTAAACCTCCACATAAAATACATCATATTTCTTTAATCGTTCCATATGTACGGCATCCTATTTCTTAATATCTTCCAAAATATGTTGTGGTATCTTTGCAATGTATGTGACCATTAAAACTTTTGATTGCAATTTAGGATCTTCAATATCCTATATATTAATATCACATAAAATATATATGCATGATACTAATCATATACATCTTAAAAAAACAATAATTCTTAGCTTAAATTATTATGATAATAATTACATAGTTGAAACCTCAGATGATTATGATAATAATTTAATTAGATTCCTCATTTCGAGAGGATCAAAATCCACCTATAGATCGACCCAATCAGTTGAGAAGAAGTTAAGTTATGAATTAATTTAATATTTTATGAGTTGGCCTAACTGCATGTTGATCCTATCAAAGCGCCAAGTAGTCACTCATAAATTTATAAATAGAGGCAACCTCAAGTTCATTTGTAAACTTTCTTAAGAAACTTATGATTTGCATCCATCAATTTATTTCGTTTATTTTTATGTTTTTGTCTCGCACAAGTACGTCAAAAGGAGCTCGCATAGTGGATCATGTTCAAATACTGATGCACATTTAATATCTATGTCTATTGAGGCAAATTCGCGAGCAGGACACGCGGAGGTAGCAGTCAAACAGAGGCAGAGCTCCAGGCTAGACTTGTTGAGGTCACTGCTCAGTTGTAAAGCCACTGGTATGATGGCTTCAGGGTGTGCCCAGGGTTCTAAGGTATTTAGACCCTCAGCTATGGGCAGAAAATGCTGAGGTAGTGTTTGCCTAGTGGTTGGCCCTGTCATGGGTGTAAACTTTTATTTACATTTTCTTTAGGGCAGGTGACCTTGTCAATTTTCGCTTCACCATGTACCGATTCTCTCTCTCTTTATCTCTTTGTCTTCACCATTTAGATTTTTCACTATCTCCCTCCCTCTATCATTCTCTGTCTACCCTCCATCTCTGTGTATCCCTCTCTCTCTTCCCCTTATTTCCCTATCTGTCTCCATCGCTCCCTTGCCATTCTATTTCTTTCTCTCCACCTATATCTCAAATCCATGTCTTTGTTCTATAGTCCATCTCTCCCCCCACCCTCTCACTCTATATCTCTCTAATATATCCCTCCCTCTGTCCAACCCACCTCTCACACTCTCTCTCTCTAATATATCCCTCCCTCTACCCTCTCTCTTAAATTTCATCTCATTATATTGTGTTCAAGAAAGTATCTAAATTTAAAAAACTCAATTGGTTGTAAAATAATAAACCTATCATGTCAAAGAAAATGAAATACTGGAAAACTTAAAAGGCATGCACTATCTTTCCTCTATTATTGTTAGTCACTTTTCTTTTAACAAGCATGCACTATCTTTCCTTTATTATTTTTAGTCACTCTTCTTGATCACATCGCATGGATCCTTAATTAAGATAGATCTATGCGGGTAATTATAACCTACCTTTTTCCTTTTAGATTCAATTAAAAAATGTTATAAAATTAAATTAAAATAAAATATTATAAAAATTTTGATTGTGAAATAAGTTATGGTTTTTGGGCATGTGGTATTGATAAGCCATGGTATTTTTCCATGGTATTGTAAAAAAACATATTTACAAGCTAATAATATCCATGATAAAGTGGGGTTGAATATCAATGGTTAAGAATCATAAATCATATTGTTATAAAATATTTTGATTGTGAAATAATTTAGGATTTTTTGGCATGCGGTATTAATAAATCATGGTGTTGGCCCATGGTATTGTAAAAAATCATATTTGGAAGTTCATAATATCAATGGAAAAGTGGAGGTGAATATCCATGGTTAAGAAACTTGTCATATTTTTATAAAATATTTTGATTGAGAAATAAACTAGCAATTGCACCACATGTTGCAAAGGAAACACACTAAGTCGGTAGCATAGAGAAGAGTAGAATTGATGAAAGAAGATGTGACATATTATGTAATTTCATTGAATATTAGAATTATAATTATGAATGATTTTATTTAAAAATAATAATTAGGTTTGGAGAACTGTTTGGATAAATAAATGATTAGAAAAAATATATAAGCCCCCCAAACTAAAACAAGATATTAATTCTACCCTTTTAAAAAAAAAAATTGTTGTATGTGTCACTTAATGAAAAAAACTGATGCATGCCCTTAAAAACCATATCTTCTTGGTCTAGCATACAAATCAAAAGTACAATATTACATCTTAGGAACCTCACAAGTAAAATTGTCCCTCCAAAATTCTTACAAGTATTAGAGCTCCTAAAGTGGCAATATATATTTGCATTTTTTTACTCCATATTTTCTAGTACTAAAGGATTCCATCTCCCAAACCATCTCCTTCAACCCAAACCTTTTCTTCTACTTAACTTATTTTTTTATTCAAAATTTATCATAAAAATATGGTTTATTAAATATGGTTTTTTTAGTTTAAAACCATATGATCATCTGCAATTGGCCTTGTTACCAAGCATAGGTATTTTCATTTTCTAATTTTATGTTCTTCTCATATTTCTTTTATATATAATACAACTATTACTCTTCGGTTTGGAGTAAGAAAAAATTGAAATCATATCAATTTATTTTTAATAATAAATACAAATTTCACCTTAACTAAAAATGAGTAATCATTTACCATTTATTCATATATAGTATAATTTAATTATATGTGGTTTCAATATATTCTAATGTCTTACATTTAACTTTCAATCCATATTTTTATAAATTTAATTTTGAAATTTAAAATTCCATACTTAAGTTATAATTTTAAAATTTAGTTATTTTATAAATACATTTTTTCACATAATAAGATTTGTTTACACGCTTGAAATATCTTAAAACTACATATTTGTAGAGTTTTTTTAGATTTTCTGTTATCTTTAATTTTGAAAATAGTTGTTGTATATTGATTTTATTCTCTATCTATCTATGGTGATGCTTTTAGAGTGTGTTAATTATTTTTGATAATCACACTAAACATTTTTTTGATGTATCTTTCTTTTTTTAGTTTTGACATGGGTTTTATTATAACTTCAGGGTTTTTTGGGTGAGGTTTTTGTAAATGAGCATGGTTCTTTCAAAAGTATATCAAAATTTCATATGAAATATTCGTGTTCTTACAACATTACCTAATATTTTGGCATAACCATAAACAATGTAATGGTAAATCTGTAAACTAACTTCTTACAAGAAAGAATGTATTTCACTTCTACAATAATGGGAATTAGAATAATGGTATCTTCAAGGACAATAATGGAGAATGAGAAAGACAAGACTCCTCACTCCCACTCTATCTCTAACCAAAAGAGATATTCTTCCTCTTCTTAAGGCATACAAGATGCAAAGGCAAGGTGAAGAGTTGAGATATTGACTAGAAATCCGTGTAAGAAAAGAAAATATTATTATAGAAAATAGTAAAATTTAAATAATGAATTATTATTATAGAAAAATAATAAAATTGAAATTATAAAAAAAAATTATATAACACTAAGAAAAATAATAAATTAAAATTTAAGAATATAAAAAATAGTATTACCCATTTTAAATTAGAAAATAATAATCTAATAAATTTTTGTTTATTTTTATTCCATTTTACATTAATGATGTTCAAAGACTAAATTCTTGAATTTCCTTTTTGAGCCAACAAAAAAAATTAATCTTATTAGATTAAGACATATTAGAATAGTTTGTTTTTTACCAAACAAAACGAAATGAACGGGATAGTTTTATTACTAAAAAATAGAATCATTACCTTACTTAGATGTATTCCAATGGTTTTATTACTAAAAAATGAGAATCTTGAGTTAATTAAATGATTGAATATGAAGGACTTATAGCATATTCCAACTTCAAATTAAGCATATTAGGAGTACTAAAAGTGCAATACCTAATACACCAGCCTAGATCCATCTTAACTCGGGATCTATCAAGTGCCGAGAGGGATCAAATCTCTCTAGGTGCAGTGCAAAAATTGAGGAAAGGTGCACCTAGAGAGATTTCTGGAGTTAAGATGGATCTAGGCTGGTTTCACTGGTCTGTAGTCAAGGAAATCTATCGATAATATGATGAACATATGATTACTTTTATCAATAATATGTAGATACATGTAATATTAATATAACCATTTAAAATATTCTAAATATGTTTGAGATTTATGGATTCATTTTAATTTTAAATTCGCTTATATAATTAATGATGAAAAATGATGAAATAAAATTTTTGAATGCAAAGTGACAATGTAATAATATTGACTGATAGAAAATGTGAATAATAAGAATGTAGTAAATTACAAATAGCCTTCATTGTGATCAATCTCAAACTATTTTTTTCTAATATTCTTATTGTCATGCTTGTTAGTTTTGTCATATTTTCATATGGATTATATGAAAAAGATATTTGAAATCATAAATGTTTAGCTCGAGTTGTTGTATTAAACATCATACCTTGTCTCTCTTTCTCTCCAATATTATTAGGTTTAATTAAGTTATAACACAAAAATAAATCTACGTTGTTAATAATTTTTTGTGCTTACACTGAAATCAATGCACACTATTAATCCAATGGCTTTAAAATTAATGTACCATCATACATCTAATTACATCAAATCAGAACTCAACATATACACTAAAATCAATGCATCTAATGCAAAAAATAAAAAAATATTAGAAAACAACATCTACACTAAAATAAATGCATCTAATGCAAGTAATAAAATAGGATTAGAAATCAACATCTACCCTCAAATCAATGCATCTATTGCAAGTAAGTGCATCTAGTGCAAGTAAGCAAATAGGATTAGAAACCAACATATACACTAAAATCAATGCATCTAATGCAAGCAATAAAATAGGATTATAAACCACCATCTAGAACGAAATCAATGCATTTAGTGAAAGAAATAAAATAGGATTATAAATCATATATATTAAAATCAATGCATCTAGTGTAAGAAGTAAAATATAATTAGAAATTAACATATACATTGAAATTAATCCATCTAGTGCAAGCAATCAAATAACATTAGAAATCACCATCTACACCTAAATCAATGCATTTAGTGCAAGCAATCAAATAGTATTATAAATGATCTACATTGAAATCAATGCATCTAGTGCAAGTAATAAAATATCATTAGAAATCAAAATCTACACTAAAATCAATGCATCTAGTTCAAGCAATCAAATAGGATTAGAAATAACTGTCTACATTGCAATCAATACATCTATTGCAATAAATATTCTTCCCTCTCTCCCCCCTCCATATATATCTATATGTCCCTCCATATATCCTTCTTTGTCTCTTTATCTCACCACCACAAACACACACTCTCTCTCACTCCATATTTATCAATATCTTTGTCCCTCCATCCCTATATCCATCTATCTCGTTTTTATCTTCACCTTCCATCTATATCTCTATCTCCCTTTTTCTCTCTATATCAACCCCAAAACATACACTCTCTTTCTCCAATATATATATTTATCACTCCCTCCTCCTCTTCCTCCCTCTCTCTCTCTCTCTCTTCATGTTCCCTCCCTCTCCCCTACTTATATCTCTCTTCCATCTTGCTATCCTCTCTCCCTCTCTCTCCATCTTCCTTATAACTCTCTCTCTCTCTCTCTCTCTCTCTCTCTCTCTCTCTCTCTAGTTTTCACTCTCTATGTATTTATTCTTACCTCCCTCTCTCTCCCCCTCCATCTCCATCTCTCTTTCCCTACCTCTCTCCACTCTCTCTCTTCCTTTCTCTCCCACGTCTCTCTTTCTCTCTATCTTCAACTTCCAACTTTGTTCATATATGCCTCTATCTCTCTCTCCTTCTCTCCTCCCTTCTCTCTATCCCTCCTTTATCTCTTTATCTCGCCGCAGAACATACACACTCTCTCTCCATATCTCCCTTGTCACTCCCTCTCTCTCTCCACTTGTCACTCTATGTATTTATTCTTCCCTTCCTCTATCCTCCTCTCCCTCAAGTCCCCTCTCTTTTCCTTCCTCTCTATCCCCTTCTCTCATACCTCCCTCTTTCCTCCCCCATCACACACACTCTCTCTCTCTGTCTCTCTCTCGTTCCCCTACAATCCTCTCACTTGCCCCTCTCTCTCTTCCTCTCTCTCAAAGACCCTCGCTCGTCCTTCATCCCTCTCCCTGTGTGTGTGTGTGTGTGTGTGTGTGTGTGTCCCTCCCTATATTTTATATCTCTCTCTCTCTCTCTCTCTCTCTCTCGGATCCTCTCTCTTCCCCCATCATTATATATCTCTCTCCAACTATGTTACTATATCCCTCCCTTTTTTCTTCTCTCTCCTTCTCTCCCCCCTTGTTTCCATCACTCCTTCTATATCTCTTTATCTCACCCCTAAACATACATACTCTCTCTCCATATCTCCCTTGTCACTCCATCTCTCTCCACTTCTCACTCTCTATGTATTTCTTCTTCTCTCCCTCTCTCCATCTCTCTCTCTCTCTCCCCTCCACTCTTCCCTCCTTCTCCCACCCTCTCTCACTCTCTCTCTCTCCCACCTCCATCTTTATGTCTCCCTCTCCCTCTCCCTCTCCCTCTCATACCCTTCTCTGTCTCTCCCAGTCCTCACCCTCTCTCTTTCTCTCTTCATCCCTCCTCTCCCCTCTCCTTCAATTTATCTTCGTCTCTCCTTTGTCACTCCCGCTATTTCTCCAGCTCTATCATATGTCGTTGTTCTTCCCTCCCATATATATCTAGAGTTTATATATATATATATATATATAAACAAATTTAATATTGTATTAATATAAAGTTATTAAATTTAATAATATTAATATGAATATTAGATTTAATAATAATAATAATATTTTAATATTAATGTTAGGGTTAATAATGTTTTTTTTGCATGCTATTATTATTAGTTTGGTTCATAGGCTTCATATATAATTAGATGTTGATTTCTACTCCTATTTGATATATTTTTATTTATTTACCTTACATTTTAATACCTCTTTTATAAATATAGTATTTGTCCCATCGTATTCATAATAATTTTTCCCGGTATTTAGCCCATAGGATTCACCTAAATAAAACCTCTTTTTCGAGTTTTTGTAAATACAAAGAGATTTATGGAGTAAATATAAAAAGAAATTTTATTTATTTACCATAACTATAGTTTATTTATATTTTTATTTATTTACCATAAACTATAGTTTTATTTATTTAGCATACCTCCAGAGTAAGTAGAAAAAGTAGTTTTATTTATTTACCATACCTCTAGTTTATTTATATTTTTATTTCTTTACCATATCTCTTTTTTGAATTTTCTTAAAACTCTTCATCTTTTAAATTTGTATTGTTTAAATATATTTTAAATTTTTTATTTACATGGTTGTGTAAGTTATTATTTAAGCTGACATTATTAAGATTTTATTTTTAGTTTTTTTATTTTGTCTTCGCTCATATGGGTTGTAGGGTTAATAATGTTTTTTTTGCATGCTATTAATAATAATTTATTGCATGGTATTTGGGCCATAGACTTCATATATAATTAGATGTTGATTTCTAATCCTATTTGATATATTTTTATTTATCTACCTTACCTATTTATTCCTCTTTTATATTTATTACGTCTTAAGACGTTCTTATTTGAAAACAACTTTCCTAAGTGCCATTGTGTCAATGTATGAACCATTGGATAAAATGTTAGACGATTGAAATGTTTTAGGCCATTAGATTCACAAGTTAAAGTTTTATATATGTTTTCTATAATGTTAGGTTTTTTTTTTTAATAAGTTATTGAATTTAGGTTTTGGTGACTTTGTCAAATTACACAAAAGTAAAAATAAAAGTAAATTAAATAAAAAGATTGACATATTGTAATGAACATTTTAACAAGGTCAAATAAAAAATAAAAATAATACTAAACTATAAAAACAACCCATGGTATTGACTCATGGTATGCATGTGGAATGTGGTTTATGTAAAGGGGGGAATTAAGATGGCCTAACTCTGGATCTACAAAGAGCTAAGAGGGATCAAATATCTTGATATGCAAACCTCATTGATTCCTTTCATCAATAATATAGATCTAAATTAATTATTTAATAAAATTATTTACTAAACTATAAAAACAACCCATGGTATTAACTCATGGTATTCATGTGGAATGTGGTTTATCTAAAAGGGGAAATTAAGATGGCCTAACTCTAGATCTACCAAGAGCCAAGAGGGATCAAATGTCTTGATATTCAAACCTCATTGATCACTCTCATCAATAATATAGATCTAAACTAATTATTTAATAAAATTATTTTAAAATGTTTATAACCATTATTCTTTTAAAATTTGTTTTAGGCCATTAGACTCACAAGTTAAAGTTTTATGTATGTTTTTTATAATGTTAGTTTTTTTTTTAATAAGTTATTGAATTTAGGTTTTGGTGACTTTGTCAAATTACACAAAAATAAAAATAAAAGTAAATTAAATAAAAATATTGACATATTGTAATGAACATTTTAACTAGGTCAATAAAATAAATAAGACTAAACTATAAAAACAACCCATGGTATTGACTCATGGTATGCATGTGGAATGTGGTTTATGTAAAGGGGGAAATTAAGATGGCCTAACTCTAGATCTACCAATAGCGAAGACGGATCGAATGTCTTGATATGCAAACCTCATTGATCCCTCTCATCAATAATATAGATCTAAACTAATTATTTAAATAAATTGTTTATTAAACTATAAAAAAAACCATGGTATTGACTCATGGTATTCATGTGGAATATGGTTTATCTAAAGAGGGAAATTAATATGGCCTAACTCTAGATCTACCATGAGCCAAGAGGGATCAAATGTCTTGATATGAAAACCTCATTGATCCCTCTCATCAATAATATAGATCTAAACTAATTATTTAATAAAATTATTTTTAAATGTTTATAACCATTATTGTTTTAAAATTTCACTACTACACACCATTTGCTGAGTTGGTTGAGATCCTAAGTATGAGGGAGGGGGTTGGAAGGTCAAACCCCGCCCCTTCCAAAAAAAGGCGTATTGTTTTAAAAACCAAATGAATAATTTTTTAAATAGGCACCGTATTATTTTAATGAGGTATGCGAGGGGGGCAGACCCGCATCGGGCGGCTTTCCCCCGAATCCCGCAAGTAGTTGAACGTAAACATGGAGAGTGGGTTGGGGCCGCGGGGCACAACCATTGGCCGCACTCATTTATGGCAGTGGGTAGTTGGGCGGCGGGGTCATGACCACTTCCCACCCCCATTTTAATATGTTTTTTATGTGGATCCATTGGGGCCCACCCTACCATGTTTATATATATATATATATATATATATATATATATATATATATTTAAACAACCTGCCCTTTTTAAAATTTCTGGAATTTGACAGAAGGAGTCAAACAAACTGTCCCACAAATTCACCCAGAATCTCGTCATAGTTGGCTGGAATTCGGTGGCTCGATTTCTGAAAATGTTTGGCTCCTTAAGCCACCACATCACCAAGTCAACCCATAAACTTTTACTGCTTCTAACTCCTCCGGACAGACTCAAAATTAAGTGTTGTATGCGTCGTTGGAATCAGAAAGACGAGATATCCAACTTGACACTGTGTTTTCCACATTTATAACACTTGTTTTTTTAGCCTTTATACTTAAGTCACTTGTACTTGGACGTGTACGATCCTACTGGATCAGTCGCTCACTAGGAGAAAATTTGAATACCATAGAGGCAAGATCGTGGTGAAGGATAATCCATTTATTGTTGAGAGGGAGTGTTGAATTCCAATGAGAAATTGTAGTACCTACACTAGTGTGGGACGAGGAGGTCCAAGCAGCACCTACACTAGTGTGGGACTAGGATGTCTTAGTAGCACCTACACTGGTGCGGGCTAAATTTGGTGCAGTGTCTATTTTAATTTTGCCTTATTTAAGATGGATAATAAAATGTAATCTTATCTGAAAATCACTTGTAATAGTTAAGTGAATGTGATAAACTCAGTTAGCTCGTGAATTTCAAGTTGAGGGTAGTTGGTGAGGCATGTAGAGTAATTCTAGTTGTAACAAAGTTCGAAGTGCATTGGTGCATTAGTTTAATGCATGTTGTAATCAGTTAATTCAGCTAAGTAAGTTAAAGTCAGTTGTGCTAGTTGTAAGTGGTTTTTGCACTAGTGAGAGATCAAGTGAATTAAATATTATTTAATTCACAATCAGTGATCTCACATCTAATTGATGATTTACTACTATTAGCTACATGAATGTCAGTTCCAGTGGAGACCTAGTTGAGACAAAGGTTAAAGGGAAGTATGACTATTAGTTCTGATATTAGCAGGTTGCCCAGATGCAGTTAAAAAACACCCCTGGATGCCCATGATACTTAGCGCAGTTGAGGAAGGATGAAATTCGTAAAGAATAGGGATTTCATTCATAAGGAATTTTGTGAGCAAGGCACGTTGAAGACATGTTGAGAATTGGCTAAGTGTTGGCCCAATTTTGTCTGGATTAGTGTGAGACAATAGGCAGAGTGCAGGAGACTCTTGTGAGAAGAGTACATTTTAATTGTTTCATGATTTCTTGTGGTTGTTGAATATATAATAGAAGATAGTGGGGTTTTGAGTAGCAAGACTTCCCTAAAAAATTATCTGTGTTGTGGTTTGATTGATTCTTGTTTGCTTCATGTGATTGGTGATTGTGTTTTAATTTCCGCAATTTATTTGTAGAAGTCATTCAGTATCTAGTTTTAGTACATTGTTAGATTGCATTGAATCCATGATATACATATTGTTTATATAACTTATACATGGTATCAGAGCACAAGAAGTCATAATAGTGGAGGAGGAGTTGAGTTTGTGACTGAATAGAATTTGAATTTGCAGAAGAATTTCTTGGTGCTACAGGTGATTCAAGATAGAAATATCTTTCAATGACTTGAGATTGGAGTATGCACTTAAGGGTAGCTCTAACTATATTTCTTGGTAAGACAGGAAGGAGGTAGTACTCAAATACAATGGCTTGAAGGAATTCATTAACGATGATGTTCCTAAACCCGCTGTAACAGATGCTACAAATCTTGATGCATGGAAAAAGAAAGTGGCAAAGGCGAGGAGGATCTTACTGGAGGGAGTATGATACCACATTGTCTTAAGTCTCCATGGAACAAAGACACCATATTCTATGTGGAAAGCTTTAACAAATTTATTTCAGAGCAACAACGACCATAGGCAATTGGCACTAAAATATAAACTCATGAAGATCAAGATGGAGAAAGGTGAAACCATGCCAAAATACTTAACAAACTTTGTCCAATGTCGGATGATCTTGGGAGCGTTGGCATTACTGTCGCTGATGATGATTTGGTGAGCCTAGATATTCTAGGATTTCCCAAGAGTTGGCATAGTTATCAAGACTCTATCAACGGGAGGGAAAAGCTTCTAGATTGGGAACAACTTTGGCCAGATTTGGTGCAAGAGGAGTTTTGACGGAATACCATTGATGGATCTTCATCTAAGAATGAAGATGAAGAAGAGTGTGCTTTGGCTGCCAAGGCGAAGAAGGCGAAAGGAAATAAATTCCATTCCAAATCTGAGTCTGCTAAAGATTGGAAGAAGCGCAACATGTCCAAATTGAAGTATTTTCACTTTCACAAGCATTGGCATGATGCCACTAACTGTCCACAAAAGAATAAGAACAAGAAGGCTTAAAGATCTCCAACTAGTGAGGCTTTGGCCTCGCAATATGAGCTTGAATTCTCTCTCATTGCATGCATGGTGTCAAGTTCAATGGGATCGGTGTGGGATATTTAAGTGGGTGTCTCACATTATTGTCTTAAAAAAATGTCTTTATAAAAACAATATATATCACAACTCTGTGATGGTTTTGTTCAAATCAATCCCATTCAAACATTACAAAAGATTAACAACCTTACATGTAGCATACAAACACTTTTATTTATTTAGAAACCTAAAATTATGATGTTTCATTTACCCAAATCCTTAATTTAGTGAGCGAAGAAAAATATTCCTAGCTTATGAAATTACATCCATCCAAACAATTTTTCATTTTATATTTTATTGAATGAATAAAAATAAAATACACCAATTTTATGAGTTGATAAAGTAAATACCATTGTAGAAAATATTGGATACCCTTTAAATATATTGATATATAAATTATTAAATAAATTTATTTTCTCTCTTAATTTGTTATATATATTAAACTTAATATTAATATACAAAATTATTTTATCTAATATATTCAATTAGATTAAATTTAAATTGATTTGTTTAATTATTTTTGGTTAAGATAATGTGTTTGAGGTCACGGGTTCAAAACGGGTAGAGTATGTATGCCTTTGTAGACTTAGCAGTTAAAATTGGATAATAATAATAATAATAATAATAATGTTTTTCAAATATTCATATTAAAGTAAATTTCTAAAAATAAAAAAATATTTTCTAACCTTTTTAGAAACCAAATATTTTTTTATTAGAAGTTGAGAGATTTTATGTGATTTTAAAGTCATAAATTAATTTAAAAATAATAAAATTTTAAAAGAATCTAATCATGACACACATTACTTTTGAGGCTTTTACCAAAACAAAAAAAGCACAATTTTTTTGGGATAGCTTTTATTTGATCTTCTACCATTAATTTTATGTTTTATTCTTTCTAATAAATTCCATAGAAAATGAGGAAATTATTACAAACTAAATCTCACAAATAAATTTAACAACCATTTTAAAACAATTATTCTTTTTTTATGGTCGTTTATCCTTAATCTAATTTAATTAATATTAGCAATTTCCCCTAAACGTGTAAATCGAAGGAATAGAAGATTTGGGAACATTATCTTGCCACTCACTCTAATGCAAGCATTATTAATCATTT
Organism: Pinus albicaulis; assembly: GCA_034641835.2. Classification (NCBI taxonomy): domain Eukaryota; kingdom Viridiplantae; phylum Streptophyta; class Pinopsida; order Pinales; family Pinaceae; genus Pinus; species Pinus albicaulis. Next base: position 782,592,525 of record CM076570.1, read on the forward strand.
CTACGAGTGGATGAAAATGGTTTCTTGATAAGAATATGTACATGACAAATGTCAAAAGCCACTCAAAGAGGTTAGAAGGGGGCATACAAATTGAAGAGGACCGAGAATATTACATATGTAGATGACAAATATCAAAAGCCACTCGAAGAGGTTAGAAAGGGCCATACAAATTGAAGAGGACTCAGGGTATTAGATTAGTCGAGTGTTAGAGTGACAGAAAGAGTAATGGGAATGACAATAGAGGATGTGGAAATGGAGTAGAGTAACACTCTCTTAGAGGTGGAAAGAAAGACACACTTCGAATAAAAAAAAAGCTAATTTTGTTAATCATTTTCTCATTAAATTTATTTCTATCTCAGTTTTGAAATTCTAAGTTCTAAATTTCGTAAATATGGAAACAATAATAATATAAAAATCTTTTTAAAAAGAAAAATAAAATGAAATGAAATTAGTAACACATAATTTTTTTTAAGAATAGTAGCCATCTTCTAAATTTGTATCATGTATACGAAGGCGCGCTAATCGCTCCTGGACATCCGGGTCACGTCCCTCACCTTGTATTGTTCTAGATGTTCCGCACCGTCTTAAACTAGCGAAACTCTTATCCAGACTGACGGACGGCGTTGAAAATTTTACTAACAAAAATAATTTGAGTGTGTGATGAAGGAGAACGAGCGCTCCTGGACATCTGGGTCACGTCCTTCACCTTGTATTGGTATAGATGTTCCGGGTCATGTTAAACTAGCCCTCTTGTTCTTATCTAGATTATCCCACGAAATTCCTATCTATATTATCCGGTGTTGATAAATTTACGGCTCGAGTGTGTGACTGACTTGAGGACTTGAATTTTCATTTAATGATTCACCAAGAGTACAATATGGCACAGGTCTCCTAAATTTTCATTTAATGATTCACCAAGAGTACAATATAGCCCAGGTCCCCTAAATTTTCATTTAATGTTTCACCAAGAAACACAGTATGGCACCGGTCCGCTGGACTTATGGAGGTTGATCGTGCAAACTAAGATTCTATTAGATTTAAATACTTTATAAAATAATTTTAGCTTTAATATAACTTATAAAGATTAAAAAAAAAAAAGAGCATCTGCGTTTTAATTATAAATAAATAAAATTAAAAGATAAAATTGTTTTTTATAAATAAAATGAAAAGATAAAATTGCTTTTTTTACCAAATTCGATATAATCATTATTGTTTTTATTATAAAGTATTATAATAACATTGTGATGAACCATTAAGATATGATTATTTAAATTTTAAATATTTTTATTACTTGGCCTAGCTTTTTTTATTTTTAAGAAATAGCATATTAAATGTAATTGTCTCAGGAAAACTATATAAAGATTGGTTTTCTATAAGAACATGTACACTAGGAAAATTATATAAGGATGACTTTTCTATTAATACATATAAAATGAAAATATTAGACCAATACAAATAGAATCACTTAGAGGATTTTTATTTTATTATCTTCAATCATGATAAGACATGCATTTATTTCAAAAGAAAGAAAAATGACCTATTTGAATATTTTAAAGAGTTTGAAAGCATGGTTCAAAAGAGGATCTTTAGGTAAGTTCACCTAAGATAATACACATTAGCTAATTTCATCATACACTACAAGGACAATAGGATTTAAAAACAGTGCATAATTCCGCATACTCCTCAGCATAATAGTGTGGCTAAGATGAAAAATAAAACCCTAGTTGAATGTATCTTAAAAATATAAGTTGAAAAAAATTCTCAGAGCATAAAAACTGTTTATGAAGTAATATAAGCCAATGATCAATTTTTTTTATAATATTTTTTGGACTAAATCATTTTCTCACATTCCAAATGAAAATAGTACTATATTTGATGCAAATTTGATCAAATGTGTTTTCATTAGTTATTGTAATGACCATATAGCTTACACAATGTATAATCTCAATAATCATAAAGTTTTTGATGGAAGACATGCGATATTTCATGAGTATTCATATGAGGTTAAAAAAATTTTGAACAATATTTATGGGAACCTCCTAATAAAAGCACAAGAAATTGAAGATCAACAAAGTTTTTTTGAGGAACAAAGTTGCAATGAAGCTCAAATTAGTTAAAGTACACCAAGAAAGAGTTTCAAAAACTTTGCAAAATCCTAAGGAACTAACAATATCAACAACAAAAATTTATATCCCTAGTGTGCATAAGCTTATATTTTTATTACTCAAAAGTATGAATATAGAAGAACCATTGAATTTTGAGTAACCTAAGTCACATAATAAAAAGGTGAATGTTTTGAAAGAAGAATATGATTATATATAAAAATAATATGAAACTTTCAAAATTAAAGAATTCCATTAATATAGGTTTACATAAGCTCAAAATAGTTTTTCAAGTCTAAGTTCATAAGTGGTGGCAGTTGAGAAAAGTTTAAAGTTATATTTCTTACAAAAACATATTCACACAAAGAAGGATTATGTTATAGGAACATAATTTCATGGCATCATTTCCTTTTTTCCCTCCATCCCATTAAAATCACATATCACTTATGAATTGAATATAAATAAATTACTAAGTATAATTTAATTATAATAGTGAAGTAATGGTGCACTTGTGTTGTAGTACTCAACTCTCCCCCATTTATTTTTATTATAGTTATATAATAAATAATGGGGGCCCTTTATTTTTCAAATAAAATGAGATATTTTTTAAAAAAATTGTTATTAAATCTCTAAGTCTTTAAACCTTTCCTGATCGAACTAAAATATCAAAAAGATCAACCCTCATAATGTTATGATAAACCAAAATCCTGGTAAGCCTTTTATTATAAAATTTAATATATTATTGGAATATTTCCTACATTGGACTCATAATATATTTTAACTTTCCTTTTAACAAAATTACGATAAAATCATTCCCGATGATTGTTTTCAAGAAAGGAATTTCTTTATAAAATAATATTATAAGTAATCGCAAGCCCTACAACTTCCACCTCTCATATCAGAACCTAAAATATTGTAACATCTTAAGTGCGCCCCTAACAAAACCTTCGATACCTATAAGCTTTGATAACACTTTCCCTTGATACCTTTATCGACAATACTTCATAGCATCCATCTCTGATATCCATCTTCTACCTTCGGAACTTCATATTAGGAACACATATTTTGTAACCCCCGATAATTCTATCACCGATATAAAACCTCTGATATCAATTCTCGCATTTTCTCTCATGACTCTTACAATCAAGGTTTTACTTTTATCGGAACTTTGTTTTATCGTAAGTTTGAGAAGGTGCGCTATTGAATTATCCTAATGTTTCCTTCCGATAAGATGATATATCACGCACCCATGTGAACTCATGCCTCCACATTTAATGATATAAAGTAACTAATTTATGTTTTTGATAACATAATCCTTTTCGATAATTTTCCCTTGATTTGATCAAAAGCTAGTTATTAAGAATGCCATCCTTGCTTTATTGTTGGAATTAAGTCTATTTATCATTCTTGTGCATTGTTACAGGCTAACATCGACCATCATAATAGTGATAAATTTCAAAAGCTAGTACTATGTGGAAATTCTGTGCTCTGTCGACTCACTCAGAGACACAAATTTCCTCAAAAAATATGCCCTACTCACCTCTGGATTGCACAACCTCCTGGGTTTTGAGTAGCTTCCTACATACTGCTTCGAAGCTCCTTCTTTCCTCATGCAACTGAGCTCTACATAATTTTTTTGCGCTCGGATACCATGTGAAAAGTCCTTACTCAGAACCTTGCTGCAACAACTCATTAGATTTTTCCTATTTGTTAATTATGTAACAAATTATTTATGGTGTTACATAGTAAATACTGAAATCAAATACACTGCATCCCACACAACATAAAATACTTAGGAAAGTAAAACGCAGGAAAGATAAAAATACACAGACATAAGTACACTATTATTTTGGACAATTGTCCCAAGGAAAACTGAAATTTAGAAAACCGGTGCAATAGCCGAGGGTTTTATTATTATGCAGTAGTAATCTCAGTACAAATAATTGGATGCCTAATCTAGCTATCCAATACAGAGAATAACTAACAAAAGAGTTTACGAGAAAAGATCACACTGTCACACGAATGGAAAATTTTAGGGGCTAGTATTCGTAAGTGGGCTAATTTTCCATGGTTTTTCCAAAAAATGATTCTCCAATTTTCATTTTTTCTAAAATGGATTCGCCCAAGTTTTATAATATAAGATGATTTTACCTTAAATATTGCCAAAATAATATAGAGAGTATATATAAAAACATAATAATTTTGGATGTTTTTAAAAATATATCAATAAATATTTTATAGTTTTCATATTAGAGAATAGCAACATTCGTTGAGGTTTCTAAACTTTAAGATAAATTTCCATCCTTAAAATTTTCCCCAGTCGACTCACAAGCGATTCGACTCTGATCCTGGCTTAGGATGAGTTGCCCCTACATAGTCTTTGTGGTCTAAATACGTCAGCCTACACAACCACTACATCACAACTCTAGGAACTATGCCACCTCATCCTTCTGATCTTTTTCTGAATGGAAACTCGAATCCCCTGCCCTCCGGACTCATGCCCCGACTTCTAGCCTTAGATCTCGACTGCATCCCAGCAAAATAGTGGAATTCCTCTTAAGCTCTACGTTGCCTCTGTGTGGCACTAGTTAACCTCTGTGTGTCTCTCGATGTCTTTTGTGCATTGCACTCCCTAGATATGGAAACCTTCCTTCGGTCTACTTTTTATTTATTTACCATAAACTATAGTTTTATTTATTTAGCATACCTCCAGAGTAAGTAGAAAAAGTAGTTTTATTTATTTACCATACCTCTAGTTTATTTATATTTTTATTTCTTTACCATATCACTTTTTTGAATTTTCTTAAAACTCTTCATCTTTTAAATTTATATTGTTTAAATATATTTTAAATTGTTTATTTATATGGTTGTGTAAGTTATTATTTAAGCCGACATTATTTAGATTTTATTTTTAGTTTTTTATTTTGGCCTCGGCCATATGGGCTGTAGGGTTAATAATGTTTTTTTTGCATGCTATTAATAATAATATATTTTTAATTGTTTATTTATATGGTTATTAATAATAATTTATTGCATGCTATTAATAATAATATATTTTTAATTGTTTATTTATATGGTTTTCTAAATTATTGTTTAAGCCGACATTATTGAGATTTTATTTTTAAATTTTTCTTTAGCTTTTGTTATTTTGGCTTCCGACATACTTACACATCTGGGTCATACTGGGTTGTATAATGCGCCTCTCAGCTCAATAATGTTTTTTTTGCATATTATTAATCATAATTTATTCCATGTCATTTGGGCCATAGACTTCATATATAATTAGACGTTGATTTCTAATCCTATTTGATATATTTTTATTTATCTACCTTACATATTTATACCTCTTTTAGATTTATTTATTTACCATACCTCTTTTGTAAATATAGTATTTGGCCCATGGTATTTGTCCCAAGGTATTTGGCCCATAGTCTTCACCTAAATAAAACCCATTTTTTGAGTTTTGTAAATATAGAGGTTTATGGAGAAAATATAAAAAAAATGTTTTATTTATTTACGATACCTTTAGTTTATTTACCATACCTCTAATTTATTTATATTTATATTTATTTACCATTCCTTTTCTAGTATTGGTAAACCTCTTCATATTTTGAAAAAAAAAATTTAATGAATTTTTAATTATTTATTTTTATGGTTTTCGAAATTATTGAAATACATTATCACACTAATTAGTTGGAATATATGTTATCACAATAATTAATAAATATAAAATATTTTGTAACATGCACTTCCCTGCCATACTTTTAGGTTTCCACGGATCCCCAAAAGCTTTTAGGTTTCCACCGGTCCCCAACATCAGACTCCTCTGCCACATGAAAGGAAATAGATAACTCTGATGGGCCAATATATACTCCCAGATTCTCCGTATGTTCCTATTTCACAGCCAAAAGTAACCATGAGGAGAGCTTTAAATGAGAGAAAATAAAAGGCCATTCATGTTTGCCTTGTATCTGATCTCTTTCTTGGTACACACTCAAATTTTTTAATTTTTCTAGATTTTTCACAACCCAAACATAAAATTTCAAAAAATCTTGTAAAATTAGTTGCAAAATATTTTTACCATAGTAAATTCTCTAACAGAATCAATACCCTCAAAATAATTAAATTAGCAATTATGTCAAAAATGCGATTTTTTTTAATAAATTTTTTAAATTAATATATATATATATATATATATATATATATATATATATTTTAAACCTTTTATATAAATATAGACATTTACTAAGTAATTCCCATTACACCTATATCATTGTAAGAAATGATTAAAAAAAATGAAAATTTGTGTAGAAAAATGCAATAAGATTATTTTTGTTCATCATAGAAAATTTATTATTATTATTATTTTTATAAAAATAACAAGAAAATATAAAGTATTAACTGAATTGAGAAGAAAAATATATTTCATCATGTCTGAAATGTAGTGTGACAGATCATACAATACTTAAATTGTAGATCCAACAATTAGAAACATTTCCTAATAGGATAACTCAAGTATCTATGTCATGGATAAGCCAAATTTTAAGCTGTAATTGTTATTTTCTGTCTATCAATGTTGCCCTGAAATTTGATTTTAGAGTGTGTGAAGAATTCAGTTAAAGGGAAATTTAGCTAAATTGTCTAATTCTTTGAAAGAAGCACATGCATTAACCATTTTAGCTCAAATCTAAAACAAACTTTTGTTGAGGAGATCAATTCATTCAAGAAAATGCTTGACCAGAGTTTTTCAACCCAAAAATGTATTGTAAAATCTAGAATTTTAAACTTCAATACCAAAATAAGTTTAAAATTTTGGAATGACATCCCAACATTAAAACTTTTTGTGAAGCCTATCCCAGTTTGAGAATAAAAAAAAATATTTCAAGCTCTTTCAAAATTCCTTGTTCCTTCAAAATCAAATCTTAAAGTGTGATAATTGAATTGAACATCCTAATTCTTAAAAGCTAAATGTATGGTAACACATTTATCTAATGCCGTCAAAATTCCTTGATCGTTCAAAATCAAATCTTAAAGTCTCATAATTGATTTCAACATCCTATTTCTTAAAAGCATAAAAAATATATGGTGACATATTTGCAATCTTTTTGACCATTAGGCAGTTTGAAATACGTTGTTCTTTCGAAGTCATATTCTAAATTTCCATATAAAATATATCATATTTCTTTAAACCTTCCATATGGACAGCATCCCAAAAATATACTATGGCATCTTTGCAATGTATGTGACAATTAAAACTTTTGATTGGAATTTAGGATTTTCCATTTCCCATATATTAATATCACATAAAATAAAATAGATATGCATGATACTAATCATATACATGTTGAAAAAAACAAATTCGTATTGAATTCTATAAATGATTGAAGAGATTATAATATGGAAATTTATTAAATTGTGAAAATCTTAAAATTATTTATTTAAAAAATAAATATAAGTAGAAGTTTAAAAATTCTAAATATGTATTTCTTATTTAAAAACTCTAGTTTACCAATTTAATAAAAAAAAAACATAAAACTACTCAGTTTTATGTATAACAAGAAAAAGTGATTGAAAAATTCTATTGCAAACCAAGGAAACTCTTACCAACAAGAAAACTTTTGATTTATTAAACTTTACTATCTGGTCTAGGTTGAAAGGTAAACATAGGTGAATCAAAATCTACACCCTGAATTGGACATAGTGGGAGTCATGTCCATATATTTTTACTTAAACTATAAATAAGCACCTCATTACCGCGTCCACCACCATACCGGATGCAGATCAAATCGCTCATTCCTTCGAAATCAAATTTTACACCATATCCAAAGTCGGCATCTTTTCTCTTAAATTTCTCCAAAATGATTGGTGGCATCCTTACAATTTGTGTGATGTTTGTGAGCATTATAGAGTCTGAATGCAATTTGGGCTTTTCAATCTCCCATATAGTGATATCACGAAAATCAGATAAACACATAGCCAGTAGCACTCGTGTCCCACAAGTTAAGAGGCAGCTGCACTCCACACCCTCTAATGGTAGCGTCACGAAAATGGACGCCCCGTTTTGGAAGCTGAAAATCATGATGCCCCGTTTCTCAGAATGTAACTCCATACAGAAACAATATAAGAAATCCTCGGAAACAAAGAGCATCTTGCTCTCCCTCCAAGTTGGTTTCAAATTCTGTGTCAGGAATCCTGCTGTACTCCACGACTTCATGCTCGAATTGTAGATTTCTATTCTCCATGGGATCTGTAGGGCGATATCTACTTGCCGAGGCTTAGCTATGGCTATCACTTTATATGCGTTTCCATCTTCCTCTGCAATCATATTCATACCCCAAATAAAAACATTATCCATTTCCGGAATTTCTAGCAACGTCCTTCTCAGAGAATTGGAGACAGTACGGACGACGATATACGGTCGCTATGAGAATACACGCTGGTACTACAGAAAAAAACCCGCGGCCGATGCTTGGACAGTTTTGCAGCAAATATGATACTTTTCATCATGTTGAAAGGCAACGGGTAACAGGGTAATGGGTAGTCTTTTCCAGGTGTTTGTAAAGAAGCAGTAAGCCATACAATTCAAAGAAGAGTTCATCTGATGGAACAAAACAAGCCATAACTTCCGATTGGGAGGTGCCACAACCCAATCATTACTTATAAACATTGTGGATGAAAGAAGGGCATCCCACTCTTTAGAGACGCAGCAATATCTAAATAACTTTTGGGTAGCCAACCATGCCAATGTCTTCTCCTTTAGATCGATGGGAAATTCAGACCACCACGATGAGATCCCTTCCCTTTCTGTTTCTGTTTCCATTTGCTGGGAATCTTCCCTTTCTTTCACCATTTTCGCCAAATTTTTCTTTCTCGTTCAATAAAATAAAAATCTCAATTTCAGTTTCAAATCAATGACACCTTCGGATTCACATTTATTCTCTGGTTAGTCAAGGCAGAGAGTGATTTATTGTTTGGATTTGATCACAATCTATGGTTTATATATAGACGCTCCGTAATGATAAATTAACCGACCTATCATATCATATCATATCATATCATTGTTGCACATCTTTATTTTTTATTAGTGGTATTATCCTAATATTAACATAACCACGTATGGAAAGGCTTCTGTTTCAAAACTCGCCCCATTTATTCACCACGTTTTTGTTTCAATTACCAGCATAGATCCATCTAAAACATGGATCTAACATGAGCTGAAAGGGATCGAATTCCTTTTGTTGAAAACTTATTTTAGAATACAAAAAATTGTTATTGTTTAAATTTCACTTTTGATTGTTATAGAGATTACATAACATGTGTATTGAAACATTTTATATTAATTCATATTAAATTATTTTATTCATAACTCACATTGGATATTTGATTCTATCATGCATTAAAATATTTTCTTTTAACATTTTTTTCTATATATAGATTTATATAAAGTTGATATCACTTATTAAAATATTTTTTAAAAACATAAGGGTTAAACATCTTACTCACATATTTTTTTTACTTCTAATTACTCTACATGATATTAGGTCATATGGACAACTAATTAAAAATGCATAGCATATATTTTTTTTTCATTTTTATTATAGCCGACATTGTTTTTCTATTTAGAGAATATTTTATTTTTATTTTAGGAGGAATGAACATACTTAATGTAGCCTTCACACTGGGATGTAGAAACAATATAGATGTAGTTTAACCACATATCTACCCAGGGCCTTGAGAGATCCAATATCAAACTTTTTTTTAAAATTACATGTCAATTAATACATTTTACTCCTTCGTAAATTTGTGATTAATATAGTTTTATGTGGTAATTTTTCATTGTTTAAATTGTATAATTTTATATTTTATCATTATTAATATTTTATATTAAAAATTGAATTAGTCACACATTTTCCTCTTATTAAAAAGTAACTACTCTACATTACCTTCAATTAAGTTTTCCTTTCAAGCTAAGGTTAACACACACACACACACACACACATATATATATATACACACTTTCTGTAGAGAGAGAAAATCCATGCTGAAATATATTAGTTTATATGGATATTCAAACACTTTCTTTAAGTTCTATATATATATATTTTATTTCTATAAAGTTGTATAAAATTATAATATCAACCCTTAATTGTTGTGTTAATAGATTTTTAATTGTTTAAATTATTTTTATTATTTTTTGAGGACGTGACATACTTACACATCTCCCTTGTACTAGATTCTAGAATGAGCCTTTTGGCTCAATTATAATACAACACTTAATTGTTGGGTTAATAGATTTTTAATTGTTTAAATTATTTTTATTATTTTTTGAGGACGTGACATACCTAACATCTCCCTCATATTGGATTGTAGAATGAGCCTTTCGGCTCAATTATAATACAACACTTAATTGTTGGGTTAATAGATTTTTAATTGTTTAAATTATTTTTATTATTTTTTGAGGACGTGACATACCTAACATCTCCCTCATATTGGATTGTAGAATGAGCCTTTCGGCTCAATAATCCAGACAGTGTGCACGTCCTGGAGTAAAACACTATATGTATATGAAAGATTACAAAACGAGTTGGGTAAAACGTTTAAATCACTCCCAAAAGGGGTGGATTGTCCATTGAACACAACCTTCAAGAAGCTCGTTTGACTTAGTAAATCATACTTTGTCCTAATTTTAAGGAAACCAATGCCAATGGCGTTTATTGCAAAATTCAAGCCATTGCCATTGTGGAGTGTAGTATGAGGACAAATAGAGCCTATTATAAGGTGAAATGGATATTTATCGAGTATTTTGGTATTATTAGAGAAAATAATAAAGCTTATTATGAGGTCAAATGGATATTTAAAATAGAGTCTATTATGAGGATATATAAATATGTATGGAGTATTGTGTTATTGCTTAAGGAGATAAACATTTATTGGGACTGATTGTTCACAAATTCAGGAAAATCATCGGTGATTATTGAATATTTAGACATTAAATTTTAGTTAAGTCATTCCAATTGTAATTCAAAAATTCTTATTGTCATTCAAATTCTGTATTTATTATAGAAGCCAAATAGGTGGTCCATTTAGGTATATGTTGCAATAGATTTTTATGGTCGGATTATGGGTAGTTGAAAAGTAGATAACATTATGGAATTAAATAATTATTAGAAAAAATTGACACTTTTTCACAAGGAAAATGAATGTTATTGGATTTTTGCATTGCTCGCCCATTAGATATTTAGATGGAGAATTGCGATGCCAAAGTTTTTTAGTTATTATTTTTTTCTAACTAATTATTATCGATCCAATAATTTAACATGACAAAAAAAATAATAAAATTAAAAACAAAAAAATTGAATCAATAATTTTCACACAACCATGATTTTAAGAAAATGATAACAAGAATGATAAGAAATCTAACAACACAGTGCAAGAAACTCAGAATTATGATTTCAACCACTCAAATAAAGCATAATATTTTTTTTGGCTTAATTTATTGTAATATAATGAAATCTCTTACCCTTTAATGACTTAGAGAAATCACCTTACTCATATCTCATCAAGTAGTTTTTTTAAATTATTAGAGAATATGTTATCATCATCATCATTATTTAGTAGGTTATCATCACCAGTTGTAACTCTATTGATGTATTTAAATGGAGGTATATATTTTGTTTGTGAATGCAAATAGGAAGCAACAATAGTTTCTATTTTGTAAGGAAATCTTGTCTTTATTTGGAAGCCCTTTTTTGGACTTTGCTTTTTTGCTAACACTATTTTCCTCTTTTCCTATCTTGAATAATCCGACATAAATTAAACCCTCACATATTCATCTACTTATATATGAGGGATCTTGAAATCCTTCTTGATGCCTTACTTACAACACTATCCATAATGTCTTGTTGTGTGGGTGGCTTTGAATTTGAATTATACATGTTTGAGTTATGGCCTATTTATCTAGCATCATTTTTTTTAAATTTTACCAAAAAAAATTTTTTTGAGCTAAATCACCATACCACTTGTCAATTTAACATCCTTTTTGGGGGTTAACAAGCTGCTTCAAAAATGAACAATGCGAAGGGGGGGGGGGATGTGGTGGAGTTGAAGTAATTGTTGTCATGTTACTCAAGACAAAAATATATGTTTTATCCTCTTAGAAAACCCCATTTTATTAACTTTTGAACATATTTAGATGCACAAAATCCATCAAAACATTCAATTCATTATTTGTTTCCTCAAATATTCAACTCGTGTGGCCTTTAAAATTTATTCTAAAGAAGAAATTATCAAACATACCCTGAAAACATTATCATTATTAGTCTTACCCTCACCAATTCAGAAATACGTTGGATTTCAATAACAAAATGTTGTTGGCTACTTAATTATGTACATAATTGGAATGTCTCATGGTCTTGGAATTCCATCTCAACTAAAGTTGGACCTTCTTGAACACTAGTTCTAGGTACTCCTTCCCTATGACAAGTCCCTTAAGGAACAAGTTTCATTTCTTCATCAATTGGATTCATATCTTTAATATTTCCCTCAAATTGGCTTACAAGATAAATATCAATTGGAGCCATAGTAATTCTTAAAATAACCTAGCTTATGACTTTCTCGGTATTTTAATAACCCTTGTGGACTTAGAACTTCAAGTGTGATTCAACTCGTATAATTTTTTCTATAAGTTTACTATTTTAAATACATGGTAGGTTCTTACTGTCAAGAATAGTGAATGGGAGATCCTCCCAAGACTGGTCGGTAAATCAGTGGTTGGATCTAGATCGATGTACAAGGTAAAGCAAGCTACTCGTGGGAGTGTGTAGAAGTACAAGGAAAAATTTTTGGCCCAGGGATTCTCAGAGATTGAGGGGATCGACTATGATGAGAATTTTTCACCAGTTGCAAGGTACTCTTCCACTAGATATATCCTTTCACTCTCAATGCAGATGAGGTGGCACATTCATTAGATGGATGTGAAAAATTGTGTTTTCTCAATGGAGTTATTGAGGAAAAAGTGTACATAGAGTAGCCAGAAGGTTTCGAGATCTTTGACAGTGAGTCACATGTGTGTCAACTCAAGAGAGAAGTGTATGGGTTGAAGAAAGCACCTCATGCTTGGCACACTCAAATTGACAACTATTTCACCGGGTTGAGCTTCACAAAAAGTGAAGCTGATGCAAACCCGTATTGGATTGTGGTTGATGGTAAGTCCTTGATTATCATACTTTTTTTTGATGATATAATTTTGATAGGTGATGAGAAGCTGATACACTCATGCAAGGAGTATCTTCCAAGGGAGTTCGAAATTAAGGACATGGGACTCCATTATTTCCTTGGTTTGGAAATATGGCAGTGGGATGGTGAACATTTTGTTTCTCAAGGAAAGTATGCCAAAGAGATACTGGGTAAGTTTCACATGGAGATCTGTAAAGCCATGGACACTCCTCTTCTAGGAAATTGGAGGAAAGAGGATGCTACTTCTAGAGAAGTAGTGGATGATTTTGTCTACAGGCAGTTAGTTGGCTCACTGATGTACTTAGTTAACACCAGACTAGACATTTTCTACGTAGTTAACGAACTAAGTCAAGCTATGGTTAAGCCTACCAAGGTCTTTTGTAAGGCGGGGAAACATGTATTGATATATCTTTGGGGCACTACAAAGTATGGATTATGGCACAGACAAATAGAGGGAGTGAACCTTCAAGGCTTCACGGATGCAGATTGGGAAGGGAGTCCATCAGACAGAATGAGCACATCAGGAGCGAAATTCAGCATAATATCGACAACAGTTTCTATGTACATCAGGAAACAATGATCTATGGCACTCAGTTCAGCATAGGCATAGTAGATCGCAACAATTCAAGCTGCATGTGAGGCCACCTAGATGACAAAGATCCTGATTGGTTTGTTTGGTTCACATATGGATCCAACAGTGATACATTTTGATAACCAGAGTTGCATTAAACTCTCAGTTAATCCTATGTTTGGTGATAGGTCCAAGCACATAGATATCTGGTACCACCATCTCAGAGATTATGTGCAGAGGCGAATAATGTTACTTCGGTACATTCCCACAGAAGATCAGGATGCAGATATTCTGGCAAAGGCGCTGATCCAAAATCTTTTGATTTGAGATGGATTAAAGAATTACATGTAAAATTGAATCCTAACCATGAAATTTAAAAGGCATGAACATAAGAAGAGAGAAGAAAATAAAATAATGGAAATAAAACAAGAAATTGATATCGGAGTTCATCCAGGAGGGACTATGTCTCCAAGCCCTGCTCAATCAGCGGGGAGGCCCTCTTTCATTAAGTGGAAAAAATGAAAATACAAGAATCAATGTAAAATTACACCCTTATACCTCCATAGCTAAAAGTGTCTGAAAATTGGAGACCTCTAATGAAGAAATTGACAACACCATTGGATTCGTGTCACCGAGAAGTGCAGAATTCATATAACATTTCCCTGATTCTATTGCTAGTAAAATCTGGGCCTTCTAGAAATGAGTTGAGTTCATGGTTTCGCCCCCCTCCTGCAAGGCACTCATGTTTCCACTCTTTCTTGATATACGTGCCACTCCAAGTCTACCTGGGCGCACTTCTGAAGAGTAATGTTATATACCAAAAGGCGGGTGGACTTCACCAAGTCTTTTGTTGGCAGAGTTCGTTGAGATCTGAAGTATGAGGGAGGGGGTCGAGAGGTCAATCCCACCCCATCCATAAAAAGGCGTATTGATTTAACAACACAACGAATAAATTTTAAATATTCTCTGTATTGTTTTAATGAGGTACTCTGTGGGGGGGAGTAAGTTTAAGGGGGGGTTTGGAACACCACTGTCGGTTACACGTAAATGTGGAGAGTGGCTTGGGGCCATGGGGTCATAATCATTGGTGCCATCCATTTATGGCAGCGGATGGTTGGGCGGTGGGGTCATGACTGCTACCCACCCCCATTTTAATATGTTTGTTATCTGGATCCTATGAAAAGTAGGTTATGGCTCATCTTTACTATATATAAAGTTTATATACATATATATATATATATATATATATATATATATATATATATATATATATATATATATTGTATTAAAACAACCTTCCTTTTTTAAAATTTCTGGAATTTGACTGAAGGAGTCAAACTAACTATATATAGATATATATATATATATATATATATTGTATTAAAACAACCTTCCTTTTTTAAAATTTCTGGAATTTGACTGAAGGAGTCAAACTAACTATCCCACAAATTGGCCAGGAATCCGGCTGGAGTTGGCCAGAATCTGATGCCCGGATTTTTACAAATTTGTTTCCTCCTTAAGCTGCCACATCACCAAGTCAACCCATAAGCTGTTTCTCCTTCTAACTCCTCCATACAAACTTGGAATTGAGTGTCGTCTATGTTGTTGGAATTAGAAAGATAAGATCTTCAACTTGACACTGAGTTTGCCACATTTACGACACTTTGATTTTTGATCGTTTGTACTTGAGCCACTTGAAATTGGACCTGTATGATACTCGTCAATCATTCCTCCCCACTATGGAGCTTTTTGACCACCAAAAGAATTAACACATTCAACACACTTCTTGTCTGTTCAAAACCACACTTTCAATCTCCTACACGCAAATCAGGTACATCATTTGCAACCATGAAAACACCACACATGACTCAACAACCCCTTAGTTACTAAGATTTTATAACACACACCCATTGGGCAAGGACTACATAAAAGCAACCAATACCTCAAATACTGATAAGAAAAGGCCAAAACATCATCATTGCATTTTGAAGTGATGGGAAACATACCATCACATTTACATTTACTTGAAATGTATGATTTAAAATTGTTGCCATAACAACCTACTACCTCTAAAAAACCCAGCTTAATAAATCAGGCCACCATGAATGTGGTGGATTCCTTTTTTGAACATGTTCACATTTTGGCTCCTCTATCAATGCTTCCGGGGCATGGATCGTTGGACACGTGTCTTTTTGGTGCCCCACTTCATTGCAACAACTACAACGATTATTTTTCCTCCAAACTTTCCAGATTGTCTAGGAGAAATTTTCCCTAGTGTTCCTTCGTTAAGTGTTCATGGAACCCTCACTATAGCTGGAATTTGAGGAAGTGATTTCATCATCTATCGCTGGTTGGTCACTAGTTCTTTTAGAGCTTTCTCTGAATTTCTTCTTGGTGTATTCGAGTCCTGCATAATGCAGAAATTCCTCGACTTCAATGAGGTTGATGATGCCTTAGACATTAATGTCGAGGCCCTTTCCCTGATACCCCATATTGTTCAACATTTTGGATCCAATACCTCTATTATTTTTTTCAAAAGTAGCGAATTAATCATCAAGAAAAGTACATTAAATTGAAGGGTTTATTTTTACCTTGTGTTGGTTATGTCACAACTCGTCCAAGGCCTCATCCTTAGCTTGCAACTGGCCAAGTAACCTCTATTTTTTATCCTTTGATTCCTCTGGAAGCCCCCTTAGATCAGTGTTCTCTGCTTGGATGATTTTCTTGATCTCCTCAAGTTCTTGGAGCCCTGCCGCAGGGAGTGTCCTTTTCATCTTTACTCATGTCTATTGAAATTCTTTTATTTCATCACTCAAATTGATAGCTTAAGTCTATGGCAATTCACAGCCGTGATCCCACTGTCGTTAAGTTTCATTTAATCGTTTAATCGGACTCCAAGGTTAATTTAAGTCACTCGTCCAAATCCCTAAACTATGACCTTCTCATACATTCTCCTGGATCTATAATATTAGTTTTGCTGTATGGTGGGAGCGTCTTCAGTCTCTTTTTTCATTCCTCAGTCTCAACTCGTAAGTGCGACTTAGAAACTTTCCTCGTCATGTCCCTCTTTCTCAGTTAATGTGTACATGAGGGCTTATCGTCTTCTCTGCCTCGTTTCTTGGGTTGTCCTTTGGTCACGCTCTCCTTTATGGGATGCATGCTGCTCACACCGGTCTCATCGGCGGTAGGGGCCCAAATAATAATAGTTTAGTCTTATGAATATGAAAGAGCTGCCAATACTTGGTTACAAACTCTGGTGAATCTAATGGAATGCCTAAATTCAATGCCTATTTTCTAAATTCTTTAGTGAAGTCTTGTACATTTTGACCTCTACCTTGCCTTAGGTGTTTCCATTCCATTAATGCCTTTTGCTTATATCCCAAAGGGTAAAATTGGTTTCTCAATGCAGAAAAAAAATTTGACCATGAGGAGAGAAGGTTACCCAAATTTTGGCTGCCTTGCAATTTTCTCTCCCGCAAGACAAGAGCGGTGTCGTTCAGCCGAAGAGAATCCAACTGGATCTTTGCCTCGTCCTCCTCGATCTAGTGAATCTTGCATTAGACTTCAATCTGCTTAATCCAATTGTTAAGCTTTTCTTCATTACTTTCACCAGTATACATGGGAAGATCAAATTTGACATCTAATTTAAATAAAGGTTTCTTAGATGCATTTCCTGAATTCCTATGACGATGGTGAGAAGAAGAAGAGGAAATTCCACTCGTGGAAGGAGAAGGAGGTGGATCCCCTCCATCCCTCCACCATATCCATGTGCTGAACCTTGTCCTTTTAGAGAATTTTCCCCTGCACTTTCTAGTTTCTCAAGCCTTGAGAACAACTTCTCGACTCGATCTGCCATTGTTTAGAATGTTTTGCAGAAATTTAGCTCCTCCTCATTTCTAGCATTGTCATCCATGTTTCTTCTTCGATGCGCACGTCCCTCTTCGGGATCAAAAGACTTTAGTTTTCCTTCCCCTCTTCGTAGCCTGTTTTTGGTTAGCATACAAACATGCAATTCACATCTACAAAGACCTGCTCTGATACCACTTGATCCAAAACCTTTTTCTTTGAGATGGATCAAATAATTACATGTGATATTGCATCTTAACTATGAAACTTAAAAGGCATGAACGTAAGAAAAGATAAGCACATAAAATCAAGCAAAGAAGACAAGAAATTGATATTGGAGTTTGTCTAGAAGGGACTACGTCTCTGGGACCTACTCAATCAGTGCAGAGGCCCTCTTTCATTAAGTGGAAAATAAAATGAAAGTACAAGCATCAATGCAAAATTACACCCTTATACATCCATAACTGAAAGTGCCCGAAAATTGGAGACCTTTGATTAAGGAACAAACATCACCGTTGGATTCCTGTCGCTAAGAGATGCAAAATCCATATAAAATTTTCCTAATTCTAATGCCAGACAAATCTAGGCCCTCTGGAAATGAGCTCAGTTCATGGTTTCGCCCCCTCCTACAAGGCACTCATGGTTCCACTCTATCTTGATATGCATGCCGCTCTAGGTCTGCCTGGGTGCACTTCTGAAAAGTAAGGTTATATACCAAAAGGCAGGCGGACTTCACCAAGTTCGTCGTTGTCCGAGTTGGTTGAGATCCTAAGGATGAGGGAGGGGGTCAAGAGGACAAATCTGCCTCCTCCATAAAAAAGAGTATTGTTTAAAAAACCCAAAGAACAATTTTTTAAATAGTCTCCATATTGTTTTAATGAGGTATGGGGGGGAGGGGCGACGGTGAGTGGATTCCCATCGGGCGGGCCGCCCTCGAATACTGTTGGTAGTTGCACTTAAACGTGGAGAGTGGGTTGGGGTCGCGGGGTCACAACCATTGGCCCCACCCATTTATGGTAACAAGTGGTTGGGTGGCGAGGTCATGACTGTTGCCCACCCCCATTTTAATATGTTTGTTATCTGGATTCGTTGGGGCTCACCCTACCATGTTTATATATATATATATATATATATATATATATATATATATATATATATATATATATATATTAAAACAACCGCTCTTTTAAAATTTTGGAATTTGGACAGATAGAGTCAAACAAACCACTACCTGAATCTGGCTATATGGCTAATCATGGTCTCGATTTTTAAAAATGTTTCGCTCCTTAAGCCACCACATCACCAAGTCAACCCATAAACTTTTACTGCTTCTAACTCCTCCGGACAGACTCAAAATTAAGTGTTGTATGCATCATTGGAATCAGAAAGACGAGATCTCAAACTTGGCACTGTTTTTTCCACATTTATAACACATTTTTTTTTGAGCTTTTATACTTAAGTCACTTGTACTTGGACCTCTATGATCCTCCTGGATCAGTCGCTCACTAGGAGAAAATTTGAATACCATAGAGGCAAGATCCTAGTGAAGGATAATCCATGTATTTTTGAGAGGGAGTGTTGAATTCCAATGAGAAATTGTAGTACCTACACTAGTGTGGGACGAGGAGGTCCAAGCAGCACCTACACTAGTGTGGGACTAGGATTTCTTAGCAGCACCTACACTGGTGTGGGCTAAATTTGGTGCAGTGTCTATTTTAATTTTGCCTTGTATAAGATGGATAATAAAATGTAATCTTATCTAAAAATCACTTGTAATAGTTAAGGGAGTTTGATAAACTCAGTTAGCTCATGAATTTCAAGTTTAGGGTAGTTGGTGAGGCATGCAGAGTAATTCTAGTTGTAACAAAGTTTGAAGTGCATTGGTGCATTAGTTTAATGCATGTTGTAATCAGTTAATTCAGCTAAGTAGGTTAAATTTAGTTGTGCTAGTTGTAAGTGGTTTTTGCACTAGTGAGAGATCAAGTGAATTAAATATTATTTAATTCACAATCAGTGATCTCACATCTAACTGATGATTTACTACTATTAGCTGCATGAATGTCAGCTCCAGTGGAGACCTAGTTGAGACAAAGATTAAAGGGAAGTATCACTATTAGTTCTTATATTAGCAGGTTGCCTAGATGCAGTTAAAAAACACCCTTGGATGCCCATGATACTTAGCACAATTGAGGAAGGATGAAATTCCTAAAGAATAGGGATTGCATTCATAAGGAATTTTGTGAGCAAGGCACGCTGAAGGCATGCTGAGAATTGCCTAAGTGTTGGCCCAATTTTTTCTAGATCAGTGTGAGACAATAGGCAGAGTGCAGGAGACTCTTGTGAGAAGAGTACATTTTAATTGTTTCATGATTTCTTGTGGTTGTGGAATATACAATAGAAGATAGTGGGGTTTTGAGTAGCAAGACTTCCCTCAAAAATTATCTGTGTTGTGGTTTGATTGATTCTTGTTTGCTTCATGTGATTGGTGATTGTGTTTTAATTTCCACAATTTATTTGTAGAAGTCATTCAGTATCTAGTTTTAGTACATTGTTGGATTGCATTGAATCCATGATATACATATTGTTTGTATAACTTATACATGGTATCAGAGCACAAGAAGTCATAATAGTGGAGGAGGAGTTGAGTTTGTGACTAAATAGAATTCGAATTTGTAGAAGAATTTCTTGGTGCTACAGGTGATTCAAGATAGAAATATATTTCAATTACTTGAGATTGGAGTATGCACTTAAGGGTAGCTCTAACTATATTTCTTGGTAAGACAGGAAGGAGGTAGCACTCAAATACAATGGCTTCAAGGAATTCATTAACGATGATGTTCCTAAACTCGCTGTGACAGATCCTGCAAATCTTGATGCATGGAAAAAGAAAGTGGCAAAGGCGAGGAGGATCTTACTGGAAGGAGTATGAGACCACATTGTCTCAAGTCTCCATGGAACAAAGACACCATATTCTATGTGGAAAGCTTTAACAAATTTATTTCAGAGCAACAGCGGCCATAGGCAATTGGCACTGAAATATAAACTCATGAAGATCAAGATGGAGAAAGGTGAAACCATGCCAAAATACTTAACAAACTTTGTCCAATGTCCGATGATCTTGGGAGCGTTGGAATTACTGTCGCTGATGATGATTTGGTGAGCCTAGATATTCTAGGATTTCCCAAGAGTTTGTATAGTTATCAGGACTCTATCAATGGGAGGGAAAAGCTTCTAGATTGGGAACAACTTTGGTCGGATTTGGTGCAAGAGGAGTTTTTATGGAATACCATTGATGGATCTTCATCTAAGAATGAATATGAAGAAGAGTGTGCTTTGGCTGCCAAGGTGAAGAAGGGGAACGGAAATAAATTCCATTCGAAATCTGAGTCTGCTAAAGATTGGAAGAAGCACAACATGTCCAAAGTGAAGTATTTTCACTTTCACGAGTATGGGCATCATGCCACTAACTGTCAACAAAAGAATAAGAACAAGAAGGCATGAAGATCTGCAATTGGTGAGGCTTTGGCCTCACAATATGAGCTTGAATTATCTCTCATTGCATGCATGGTGTCAAGTTCAATGGGATCGGTGTGGGATCTTTTAGCGGGTGTTTCAAATTATTGTCTTAAAAAAATGTCTTTATAAAAACAATATATATCACAACTCTGTGATGGTTTTGTTCAAATCAATCCAATTCAAACATTACAAAAGATTAACCACCTTACATGTAGCATACAGACACTTTTATTTATTTAGAAACCTAAAATTATGATGTTTCATTTACCCAAATCCTTAATTTAGTCAGTGAAGAAAAATATTCCTAGCTTTTGAAATTACATCCATCCAAACAATTTTTCATTTTATATTTTATTGAATGAATAAAAATAAAATACACCAATTTTATGAGTTGATAAACTAAATACCATTTTAGATAATATTGGATACCCTTTAAATATATTTGATATATAAATTATTAAATAAATTTATTTTCCCTCTTAATTTGTTATATATATTAAACTTAATATTAATATACAAATTATTTTATCTAATATATTCAATTAGATTAAATTTAAATTTAAATTTAAATTGATTTGTTTTATTATTTTTGGTTAAGATAATGTGTTTGAGGTCACGGGTTCAAAACCAGAGAGGTAAAGTATGTATGCCTTTGTAGACTTAGCAGTTAAAATTGGATAATAATAATAATAATAATGTTTTTCAAATATTCATATTAAAGTAAATTTCTAAAAGTAAAAAATTATTTTCTAACGTTTTTAGAAATCAAATATTTTTTTATTAGAAGTTGAGAGATTTTATGTGATTTTAAAGTCATAAATTAATTTAAAAGTAATAAAATTTTAAAAGAATCTAATAATGACACACATTACTTTTGAGGCTTTTACCAAAACAAAAAAAGCACATTTTTTTTGGGATAGTTTTTATTTGATCTTCTACCATTAATTTTATGTTTTTTTCTTTCTTATAGATTCCATAGAAAATGAGGAAATTATTAAAAACTAAATCTCACAAATAAATTTAACAACCATTTTAAAACAATAATTCTTTTTTTATGGTCCTTTATCCTTAATCTAATTTAATTAATATTAGCAATTTCCCCTAAACGTGTAAAGGTACACCGAAGGAATAGAACATTTGGGAACATTATCTTGCCATTCACTCTAATGCAAGCATTATTATTCGTTTCTATGAGTGGATGAAAATGGTTTATGATAAGAATATGTAGATGACAAATATCAACAGCCACTCAAAGAGGTTAGAAAGGGGCATACAAATTGAAGAGGAATCGGGATATTAGATATGTAGATGACAAATATCAAAAGCCACTCGAAGAGGTTAGAAAGGGCCATACAAATTGAAGAGGACTCAGGGTATTAGATTAATCCAGTGTTAGAGTGAGAGCAAGAGAAATTGGAATGAAAATAGAGAATGTGGAAATGGAGTAAAGTAACACTCTCTTAGAGGTGGAAAGAAAGACACACTTCGAGTAAAAAAAAGCTAATTTTGTTAATCATTTTCTCATTAAATTCATTTCTATCTCAGTTTTGAAATTCTAGGTTCTAAATTTCATAAATATGGAAACAATAATAATATAAAAAACTTTTTGAAAAGAAAAAAAAATTAAAATGAAATTAGTAACACATAATTTTTTTTAAGAATAGTAACCATCTTCTAAATTTGTATCATGTATACGAAGGCGCGCTAATCGCTCCTGGACATCCGGGTCACCTCCCTCACCTTGTATAGCTCTAGATGTTCCGCACCGTCTTAAACTAGCGAAATTCTTATCCAGACTGACGGACGGCGTTAAAATTTTACTAAGAAAAATAATTTGAGTGTGTGATGCAGGAGAAGGAGCGCTCCTGGACATCTGGGTCACGTCCCTCACCTTGTATTGGTGTAGATGTTCCGGGTCATGTTAAACTAGCCCTCTTGTTCTTATCTAGATTATCCCACGAAATTCCTATCTATATTATCCGGTGTTGATAAATTTAGGGCTCAGGGCCGCTGGACTTGTTAGAACAGATGGAGGTTGATCGTGCAAACTAAGATTCTATTAGATTTAAATACAAACTAAAAGATAAAATTGTTTTTTATAAATAAAATGAAAAGATAAAATTGTTTTTTTTTCCAAATTTGATAAAATCATTATTGTTTTTATTATAAAGTATTATAATAACATTGTGATGAACCATTAAGATATGATTATTTAAATTTTAAATATTTTTATTACTTGGTCTAGCTTTTTCTATTTTTTTCTATTTTTAAGAAATAGCATATTAAATGTAATTGTCTTACACTAGGAAAACTATATAAGGATTGGTTTTCTATAAGAACATGTACACTAGGAAAATTACATAAGGACGACTTTTCTATTAAAACATATAAAAAGAAAATATTAGACCAATACAAATAGAATCACTTAGGGGGATTTTTATTTTATTATCTTCAATCATGATAAGACATGTATTTATTTCAAAAGAAATAAAAATGGCCTATTTGAATATTTTAAAGAGTTTGAAAGCATGGTTCAAAAGAAGATCCTTAGGTAATTTCACGTAAGATAATACACATTAGCTAATTTAATCATACACTACAAGGACAATAGGATTTAAAAACAGTGCATAATTCCGCATACTCCTCAGCATAATAGTGTGGCTAAGATGAAAAATAAAACCCTAGTTGAATGTATATTAAAAATTTTCTCACATTCCAAATGAAAATAGTACTATATTTGATGCAAAGTTGATCAAATGTGTTTTCTTTAGTTATTGTAATGACCATATAGCTTACACAATGTATAATCTCAATAATCATAAAGTTTTTGATGGAAGACATGCTATATTTCATGAGTATTCATATGAGGTTAAAAAAAAGGTGAACAATATTTATGGGAACTTCCTAATAAAAGCACAAGAAATTGAAGATCAACAAGATTTTTTTGAGGAACAAAGTTGCAATGAAGCTCAAATTAGTTAAAGTACACCAAGAAAGAGTTCCAAAAACTTTGCAAACTGGTAAGGAACTAACAATATCAACAACAAAAATTTATATCCCTAGCTTGCATAAGATTATATTTTTATCACTCAAAAGTATGAATATAGAAGAACCATTGAATTCTAAGTAAGCTAAGTCACATAAAAAAAAGGTGAATTTTTTGAAAGAAGAATGTGATTATATATAAAAATAATATGAAACTTTCAAACTTATAGACTTCCCTTAATATAAGTTTACATAAGCTCAAAATAGTTTTTCAAGTCTAAGTTCATAAGTTGTGGTAGTTGAGAAAAGTTTAAAGTTAGATTTCTTGCAAAAACATATTCACACAAAGAAGGATTACGTTATGGGAACATAATTTCATGGCATCATTTCCTTTTTTCCCTCCATCCCACTAAAATCACAAATCACTTATGAATTAAATATAAATAAATTACTAAATATAATTTATTTATAATAGTGAAGTAATGGTGCACTTGGGTTGTAGTACTCAACTGTCCCCCATTTATTTTTATTATAGTTATATAATAAATAATGGGGGCCCTTTATTTTTCAAATAAAATGATATATCTTTAAAAAAATTGTTATTAAATCTCTAAGTCTTTAAACCTTTCCTGATCGAACTAAAATATCAGAAGGATCAACCCTCATAATGTTTTGATAAACCAAAATCCTGATAAGCCTTTTATTATAAAATTTAATATATTATTGGAATATTTCCTATATTGGAATCATAATATATTGTAACTTTCCTTTTAACAAAATTACGATTAAGTCATTCTCGATGATTGTTTTGAGGAAAGGATTTTCTTTATAAAATAATATTATAAGAAATCGTGGCCCTAAAACTTCCACCTGACATATCAGAACCTCAAATATTGTGACATATTAAGTGCGCCCCTAACAAAACCTTCAATACCTATAAGCTTTGATAACACTTTCCCTTGATACCTTTATCGACGATACTTCACGGCATCTATCTCTGATAATTCTATCTCCGATATCAATCTTCTACCATCGGAACTTCATATTAGGAACACATATTTTGTAAACCCCGATAATTCTATCACCGATGTAAAACCTCTGATATCAATTCTCGCCTTTTCTCTCATGACTCTTACAATCAAGGTTTTACTTTTATCGGAACTTTTCTTTATTGTAAGTTTGAGAAGGCGCGTATTGAATTCTCCTGACGTTTCCTCCCGATAAGATGATATGTCATGCACCCATGTGAACTCATGCCTCCACATTTAATGATATAAAGTAGCTAATTTATGTTTTTGATAACATAATCCTTTTCAATAATTTTCCCTTGATTTGATCAAAACCTAGTTATTAAGAACACCATCCTTGCGTTATTGTTGGAATTAAGTCTATTTATCTTTCTTGCGTATTTTTACATGCTAATATTGACCATCATAATAGTGATAAATTTCAAAAGCTAGTACTATGTGGAAATTCTGTGCCCCGTCGACTCACTCAGAGACACAAATTTCCTCAAAAAAATTGCCCTACTCGCCTCTGGACTGCACAACCTCCTGGGTTTTGAGTAGCTTCCTACATACCGCTTTGAAGCTCCTTCTTTCCTCATGCAACTGAGCTCTACATACTTTTTTTGTGCTTGGATACCATGTGAAAAGTCCTTACTCAGAACCCTGCTGCAACAACTGATTACATTTCTCCTATTTGTTAATTATGTAACAAATTATTTATGGTGTTACATAGTAAATATTGAAATCAAGTACACTGCATCCCACACAACATAAAATACTTATGAAAATAAAATGTAGGAAAGATAAAAATACACAGACATAAGTACACCATTATTTTGGACAATCATCCTGAGGAAAACCGAAATTTGGAAAACCGATGCAATAGTCGAGGGTTTTATTATTATGCATTAGTAATATGAGAAAAAATCATTGGATGCCAAAACTGGCTATCCAATATAGAGAAATACTAACAAAAGAGTTTATGAGAAAATATCACATTGTCACACGAATGGAAAATTTTAGGGGCTAATATTCATAGGCGGGCTAATTTTCCATGGTTTTTCCAAAAAATGATTTTCCAATTTTGCATTTTTTCTAAAATGGATTCACCCAAATTTTATAATATAAGATCATTTTACCTTAAGTATCGCCAAAATTATATAGAGGTTATATATAAAAACATAATAATTTTGGATTTTTTTACAAATATATCACAAAATATTTTATAGTTTTCATATTAGAGAATAGCAACATTTGTTGAGGTTTCTAAACTTTAAGATAAATTTCCATCCTTAAAATTTTCCCCAGTCGACTCACAAGCGATCCGGCTCTGATCCTGGCTTAGGATGAGCTACCCTGCATAATCTCTGTGGTGTAACTACGTCAGCCTACACAACCACTACATCACAACTCTAGGAACTATTCCACCTCATCCTTCTGATATTTTTTGAATGGAAACTTGAATCCCCTGCCTTCCGGACTCACGCCCTAACTTCTAGCCCTAGATCTCGACTGCATCCCAGCAAAATAGCAGACTCCCTCTTAAGTTCTACATTGCCTCTGTGTGGCACTAGTTAACCTCTCTGTGGCTCTCGATGTCTTTTGTGCCTTGCATTCCCTAGATATGGAAACCTTACTTTGGTCTACTATCTTTGCCCCTCATTACAATGAAATAATTGGATCTCTCTCTAGAAACTCATCGTTTCTTGAGAATTTGATCTCTTAGAAAAATTTATCTCTACAAATCTCAAGTGTATTCTCCAAGTTCCCATCGAGCTCGTTCTTATAATATCTCTTCGACACATCAATAACCAGGATTAGATATTAATCGATGGCTCAGATTATCTTGGACTCGATCCACACCTTTATCTACAAGATTCACACGTGACTTAACTAATAACCTTCAATCAATCACATTTCCTAACTTTAGACTTAGGAAATATTACAACTCGATTAATTCTTTTAATTAATTCACTTCTTGGTGGAATTTTCTGAAACGAATTCTCGGCCTTGGAGAATGCATGTGCCTTATCCTCTCTACAAAATCTCAAGGCTAGAGCACATCAACTGCTACAGAAATCAACAGATATGAAAGGGAAACCAAACAAAAAAAAGGAAACAAAGAACAAGATAATTGTTTTTGCGTAAAATGGTGAAGGCTCCCTCTTAACTCAATATTTTTGTGGGAGACCTAAAACTTATAAAAATAATTCAAAAATATTCTAATAAGACATATTAGACCTACAAACTCTAGAAATAAAAACATAAAGGAAAAAAATTATCTACTACGAAGGTTTTTTAAGAGAGGACTTAGTAGTATAAGTCCTGGACTTCTGATTCTTCACTCTTGTACTTCTTAGGTGGAGCATAATGAGTGATATTTTATTGATCCCTATCTCTCTTCTAATTCCTTGGACTCTTAGGACATTGCTTTTTGTAATGACCCATATTATGCCAGTTGTAACATTCAATCTCCGATAGGTCACCTTTATTCTTTGGTCCTTTGAACTTCTTAAAGGTTCGCTTATTCTTGTGATGAGTATAATCTGCATTAGATGTGTTTTCTTATTCATCCTCATTTTATTTTATTAATGGTGTTTGATCTTCTTCTTTACTACATGCATTCCACATTTGTTCGAATGTTGGAGTATCTTTCCAACTGTTAATTACTGATGAAAAAGCAATCCAAGTTTTTGGTAGTCCTAGAAGAGAAGCAATAGCAAGCTCCTTTTCTTGTATAATTTCATCTGTTTCTTTGATTTCATCTCTTATTCTAGATATTCTTACAAAGTATGATGGTACAGTATCGTATTTTTCCATCTTTGTTTTCCTTTGCTCGTTCTTGAGGCTTTCTATTTGACTATTGTTCTTGATGGTGAATAATTTGGAGAGAGCCTCATACATTTCTTTAGCAGATTCTATATTAGATATGTAAGGGATGATATTGTTCTTCACTCCATCTACAATTAATTTCATGGAAAATATTTGGGTTTCCTTGTATTTTTCTCTTTCTGCTTCATCTTCTACTTGCTTGACTTTTCCTTGAACAAAAACTAACACTTTATATCTCACGAGAATAAGATTCCTTCTCCTCTTCCATGTCATGTAGTTGGAGGCTCCTTCTAGCTTATTTTCTCCCTTCATTGAATTTTTCATATTTCTATCTTCTACTCCATGTGACCTTTCTTGAAACCCTTATATCGCTTCATTCAATAGACATCAGGTCTTCCTTTTTCCTTCTTCTTCACCTTAGTTCTAATACCATGTTGAGAAATCAATGCTTATAGGAATTAGGGTTTGATTCTTCTTTCTTGATAATTACTTATGAACTATGTTGGTTTCTATTTCTTATTTATTAGTTAATATTTCATCAATCAATTACCAAATTATATGTATATGAATATGACAAGAAAAATATACACAAGCTATAGACGCTCAGCGAGGGAAAAACCCCTAGAAGTTGAAAACCCAATAAAAAACTCTTCCTTTAGTAGATTCAAATACATATGAGACACTTCATACTTATTAGACCTAGACAAAGAGCTCCCCCAACAATCAAGTCAGCCCTTCCCTTCAATATATTGTCCATGACAAAATCTCCAAGTGACCACTCGCCAACAACAACTTCAGTCCCGAATTTTGCCCCCCCTAGCAGTAGAATGAAATATCTCGCCATAACCTTTCATGAAAATGCATAGAGTTAGGAATTTTTTTCAACATTTACCAATGTGTAACTTTTTAAATTGTTTTCTATATTCGCTTAATGACGATTAGAATGATTATCATAATTGTCTAGAGAAATATTTAGTAAAATCGTAGTTAGTTACAGAACCATTAACTATCATTGTTGTAGCATATTATCTTAAATTTTCTGCTATAACTATGAATTGATTCCATGATTCTCTTAAGTAAATTAGTAAATCACATACTTTATAATATAATAATCACATAATGAAAGAAATTAACATCATAAAATGGAACAATGAACAATCACATCATTAGACACTGATATACCCTGGAAACCCCATAGGGTGAAAACCATCAAACATTTAATTTTATTATTAAACCCCCATGACGGTGTTCACCCCTCATTCAATGGCTATAAGGGAGTCCATACCTTGAGAATTTTCATAATATATTACATATAAACATCATTTTAAATGAAAAATAACTATCTATACGCTATTACAATCATGGTGATATCATTTACCCATGAATCCTAAAT
This sequence comes from Pinus albicaulis, assembly GCA_034641835.2. Lineage (NCBI taxonomy): Eukaryota > Viridiplantae > Streptophyta > Pinopsida > Pinales > Pinaceae > Pinus > Pinus albicaulis. The sequence continues at coordinate 782,622,012 of CM076570.1, forward strand.
CTCTATGTCTTTATATTCTACGGATTCCATCACTGGATCATATTGCAGTTAAAATTCCTCAATCTACAAAAATATTTATTTCCCACAATGTTAAGCATGAAATATCCTTTGAAAAAGTCACCATTATTTCCTATCATTGTTGTCGGTGCTACACTTGATACCATGATTAGATAAAATATTAGCAAACAAATAATCAATATTTATTAGTAACACCTCAAAATCTATTTGTCTTCATACCTAAAACATAAAAAGAATGTAATGAAATATCTTCTTTAAAATCATTACGCATGCATTAGTAAAAAGAAAATAACTACAAATTCCATGTTTCCAACAAAACACTAGCATAATATTGCACGCACTTCCATATTATTTCCAAAGGAAAACTAACATAATAGATATTATTATTGTGCATGCAAATTCATAACAAGATTTCAAGAGAACTAGCCCAACAAGGAATTTTCTTTGTGCCTACTATTTTGTTTCCCTTTCCAAAGGGATTAACACAATAGATTCTATACTTATGCATGTGAATGCATGTTCTTTTCCAAAGATATTTTTTCCATGGGAGAGATATTTACAATGACTATTATGTCTAAAAATGCAAGTTCTATTTCGAACAAAGTTAACATAATAGCTGTAATTTCGTGCATGCAACTACTTATCCTCTCCAACAGAAAATAACATGACAACTTGTTCTTCTTTAATGTGAAACATATATTTCTTTCCAAAGGAAACTAGATAAATCTTACATGGAAAAATAAACACATTTCTTTTCCAAGGGATCAAACACATAGCATTTATTCTTTCATCCAAAGAAACATTTTCCTCTTAACAAAAGCTATAGCCCAATATCTATACATAATTTTCTCCCAAAAAAAAACTAATACCATAGTTAATCCCTTTAGGTGTGCAAATGCATATTCTTTTTCCCAAAAGAAGGCTAACACAATTAGTATTATGTGACCGCACCTTCCTTTTCTCTAGAAATGTAATACGAAAACTATAATTTTCTATGCATCCAAGTGCATATTTTTCTCTAAATAATCATACAAATGAATATTAACATAATAAAGCATGTGGTTACCAATTTTCCTCTCTAAGAATCTAATTCAATAATGGATATAGGGACATGTTTTTCTCTTCTCTTCTTTTTGAAGAGTTATAACATAACAAATAATTCTTTGCATATATATATATATATATATATATATATATATATATATATATTCCAAGGAATCTAACACACTAATTTTTTTTTTTTGCAAAGGTGAGCTAACTCATCGCAGCTATTATGCCCGCAATACAAAATATTTTCCTATCATTTCACACATGAAACAAATTTGTAACATTTTATCAATAAATATAATGAATAACAAATCCTTATCGAATAACACAACCAATGGTCTTTTATGAAAAGGTTTTATGTGAACTCATTCTCAAAAAAGTTACTCACATATTCATTTCGGGTATATCAAATATAATAGATTTTATTCATATGCACATAAGCACATATTCTCTTTAAGAGTCCAATATTTCTCTTTAAAACTTTAAGGCATATGTATAATGATAACATCCTTGGAAATATTTAAAAAAAATAACCTAATACCTTTACAGGAATTACTAACATAATTGTTCTATTTTTATGCATGTGAATAACTTATTTCTTTTCAAGGAATATCAACACAATTGTTCTATTTTTTTGCATGCAAATAACTTATTCCATTTTAAGAAATATCAAACTTAATAGTTATTGTTTTTGCATGGAATTAGTTAATTTATTTTCAAGAACATTAACACATTATTTATGTCTATATGTACATAACAACTATTCTCATTGCGCTGACAAATCAAATGGAAAGAATTTGTTTTTCCTATGTTAGTCATTAAATTTGGGCACGGTTTCCGAATAGTTGGAAACAGATTTTTGAAAACTAACAACGATTTTTGTTGGGAATGAGTTCATTAAAAATTCATCTCCCATGTTTTACACAGGTATCATCGTTCGAAAGATACGAATGAACCTTCGCAACCAATTTTTCCATATTTAAATATTAAATAATTTCCTTTTTTTGTCATCAAATTTGGGCATGTTTTTTGAGAAATTAAAAACGTAATTTTAAAATATGAAAGAGAATTTTTGTGAGAACGACTGAATTTACAAAAGCCTCTTTTAATTTTTACACACCTATCGAATTTTGGGAGATAATAAGACATACTTGGACCTTATTTTCCAATAAATCATGCAATTGAAGCAATTACTTAGCCATGCAAACCTTTTAACAATTCAATACACATTAGATATTTTAAAAATTGAATGAAAAAAACAATTATTCCTCTATTCATGGAATTATATGGAAGTTTTTCCAAGAAAATAATCTCGAGTCTTCATCATTTGAAATTTTTCAAAAAAAAAAAAATCGATTTTTATTTTCTAATGCACCATATGAAAATCCAATTTTTTTAACGAGTATAGTTATTTATGTTTTAGTACATGCTTGTAATCCTTCATTCCTCTTTCTAGGCTCCATTCTACATGTATTCTGTCATTAGTTCTCATATTTTCCCATAGGCCTACCATAAGTAGAATTAAGAAAAAGTAATAGTTTTTCTAAACCTTAAAAGAATTCCATAAATCACTCCATAAACCTAATTTTACTAAATTCTAAAATCACTCCATAAATCATATTTTAATAAATTCTACAGTCACTCACTAGATCATCCATAAATCTCTCATTCTTTTATTTTCCAAGTAGATTTTCTTTTGTTCTATGAAACGAAATATCACTTATCCATAGCTTTTCTAAAAATATTACTCATTATTTCTAAAACTCATAAAACATACCAACTAAAAAATATAATTTATTTAGATAGAATAATATAAAACATTCTAAATAAAAGAATTAATAATTAATTCTTATATTATTCTTATAAATAATAATTACAATAATATTCATGTAATATCAATATAAGAATTAATAATATTTAATTATTCAATAATCCTCATTTTACGAGAGCTTTTACAGTAGCTTACGCTAGGGATGTCACATACTCCCTCCTTAAAGAGAACACCGTCTTTAGTGTTCTTCTCTCGTTGGAGCATTAACTTTTACGCATAATATAACAATCTAAATAACAAAAAATGGAAACATTTCCTTTCAGAATGAAGTATTTTTGTTTTTAGTAAATATAATCAGTAATGTTTATCAAATGACATACTTTTCATTATTAATTATTTATGAAATGACAAACAATACTTTAATCACAATACTTCCACAAAATGATAAAAATATATATACCAAGTGGATGTCGTATTTTATTTATCGGTTACGCCATTATTTTTTTTCCACTAGTGTTGTTTGAAATTACTGTACTACTCTTCTTCATTAATTTCAATTAAATTAAAACTCATGGCATTTATCTCCAGCCATTTTCCTCTACTGTGAATGTTTCCATCATAAATTAAACCAGCATAGATCCATCTAAAACATGGATCTAACATGAGCCGAAAGGGATCGAATTCCTTTTGTTGAAAACTTATTTTAGAATGTTTGTTATTTTTAAATTCTACCGATTGTTATAGAGGTTACATAACATGTGTATTGAAACATTTTATATTAATTCATATTAAATTATTTTATTCATAACTCACATTGGATATTAGATTCTATCATACATTAAAATATTTTCTTTTAACATTTTTTTTCTATATATAGATTTATATAAAGTTGATATCACTTATTAAAATATTTTTTAAAAACATAAGGTTTAAACATCTTACTCACATGTTTTTTTTTACTTCTAATTACTCTATATGATATTAGGTCATATGGACAACTATTAAAAAATGCATAGCATATATATATTTTTTTTCATTTTTATCATAGCCAACATTGTTTTTCTATTTAGAGAATATTTTATTTTTATTTTATGAGGAATGAACATACTTAACGTAGCCTTCACACTGGGATGTAGAAACAATTTAGATGCAGTTTAACCACATATCTACCAAGGACCTTGACAGATCCAATATCAAACTTTTTTTTTAAATTACATGTCGATTAATACATTTTATTGCTTCGTAAATTTGTGATTAATATAGTTTTATGTGGTAATTTTTCATTGTTTAAATTGTATAATTTGATATTTTATCATTATTAATATTTTATATTAATAATTGAATCAGTCACACATTTTCCTCTTATTAAAAAGTAACTACTCTACATTACCTTCAATTAATTTTTCCTTTCAAGCTAAGGTTAACACACACACACATATATAAATACACACTTTCTGTAGAGAGAGAAAATGCATGCTGAAATATATTAGTTAATATGGATATTCAAACACTTTCTTTAAGTTCTATATATATATAATTTTATCATAAGTTAGAAATTATAATATTCAACCCAATGTTGTGTTAATAGATTTTTTAATAATTGTTTAAATTATTTTTATTATTTTTGATATTTTATTTATTATATCATACACTCCTCATAACGATTCTGTAATTTTCATTTTCTAACAATTTATAATACAACACTTAATTGTTGTGTTTCTAATAGATTTTAATTTTGTTTCAAATTATTTTATTATTTTGAGGTTTAATATACCTATCACATCCCCAGTTGGATTGTGGAATGAAAGCCTTTTCACCACTGACTTTGCTCAATTAATAGTCACAAACATCAATCGTTAATATAAGATTTAATTGCTTGAACATTTTTATTATTTCTTATACTGACATGAATGACGATTCCCTCACATTTGATGATTTGATTAGGTAATTATTTCGCCTGTTATTTCTTTGGCTCAATTATAATACAACACTTAATTGTTGGGTTAATAGATTTTTAATTGTTTAAATTATTTTTATTATTTTTTGAGGACGTGACATACCTAACATCTCCCTCATATTGGATTGTAGAATGAGCCTTTCGGCTCAATGAGCCTTTCGGCTCAATCATAAGTACATACATTAACAATTTATTTCCTCTATGCATGCATATATATAATTAATTTCTTACATGTTCATTTGCTCATCCAAACCTACAAACACAACTTATTTCATCAAAACTTTCTCTTAGACAAATTATTAGATCATGCATGCAAAACTATAACATATATAACAACTTAGAGATAAGAAAATTACGATTTATTATAACACCTCACATCGTTAGATGATTTTGAAATCAATAGGAAAATATATACATAATTTCATTGAATCGAATCCACTAGAATCAACAACCTCGTTGATTATTTGGAGGTTTCTTCCCAACATATTTTTAGCAGTGTCATGTTTTAAGGTCTTCCAGCCTATTTCCTAGGCCTTTTTGTTTTATCTTTTTTTTCTTTTTTCTTTAAAGCATGCCTTTCTCTCTCGTTGTCATTTATTCAACCCCACTTGTTATTTCTCTCTAGTTAAGTGATTTACATAATATTTCTCTCCCATTATGTTAATATTCTCCTTTTTTACTATTTTCTCCTAGAGATTTTTAGGATACACTTAGCGAAGGTCCATCTTAGACTTAACCACTAATAAATTTTCATAAGCTAGCAAAAACTCTTATAAAACTATAGATTTATTTTCATAATACCCAATCAGTATATTCATTATCTCAATAATAAAAATAGTCACATGATGGCTTCCATAGCCATTCAATCCAATAATAATTCAATGTCTAAAAATAGTCAATTTCTTAAAATCCATTTCAATTTACATAATTGTCCATTTGCATGTTATCATTACATAAAATAAACATTTATGTACACCATGCATCTATACTTTACCCTCAACATGGGTCTCACATCTTCTAAAAGTACATTGACAATAATTCATCACATGTCATACATGTGGTATACATTCCAAATTTCCACATAACAACATTCATGAAAATTAAAAATAAAACATTAACATATCTTTCATACCATTGTATTATACTTTTTGTAACGCCCCACCATACCAACCATCAACATTATAGAGAAATAACAATCCCGTTGGACACTAGGACACAAAATGGGATTTTTTTTCCTTACAATTAGCTTATAGCCATGTAAGCGACAACTATTGTGGAACTTTGGGAAAATAATTTCTAATAATGCAATCGACAACAACTGTGTCATTTTATCAAATATTTTTCAAGCATTAAATATACATCCATTGACGAATTTTAACAAATATTTTGTAGGCTTGCAATCTACTTCCATTGAACACTTTTAACCAACAGTTTGCAAGCATGTGATCAACCGCCATTAAGTCATTTTAGAAAATAGTTAGGGGGATTGAAATAAATTGACATAAATGTGTTTAAACTATCAGAGAGATGATAAAACTAGAATTTACAAAATAGAATGAATAATATGAATATCATCTATGGTAAAAATTTTGCATAACAATACAATCAACAATTCCTTCAAGGCAACGAAAAATTGGCAATATCGACCAAATTATAGAATTCGAGTATAAAAACAACTTTTTTGGAATTAAAGTGGTGTTATAGGGCCATATCATACAAATACCACCTAATGTAAAGTTGAATCTCATCGAAAACTATCATGGATACAATTCTTTAAAACAAAAAAACTTTGGATCTCATTTACCACTTTTTTCAAATGCATGGAACGAAAACTTTCATCTACAACTCTATATGAAGAAATACAACCCAAAATTATGCTACTATGATTTTTTGATAAATTTAAGTTCACTAAATGAATTCCACTTGACTCATTTCCCATTTTTAACAACTAAAGACATTCTTTCAATGTTTTTCTTACAAAATACCATTGTCCTCGTTAGGGTCAATCCCAACTTATAAATTCTTTAGTTGTCACACAAACCATACATGAATTTATTCTTTATAAGAAGTTAATTGTAACTTAATTCATGTTTTTTTTTTCTTATGCACCATAATTATTGTTGTAATAGTATGCAAGAAAAGGTTGGTAATTATTTCACAATATAAACAGTGAGTGATCATGGTTGTTCATAGGTGCAATAGAGGTTTTATTTTATTTTATCTGCATCCATATTAAAATTTCATGAGAAAAAATTATAAAGAAACATTATCACTTTCTACTCTTTAATGCGGTCATTAATTAAGCATCATGTATCTCATGTTAATTGTAGTCTACTACAAGTTCAATTAGATCATAGCTGAGATGATGCCCAATAGCATCATACCTCTACTTATTTTTTTCTTAACGATTCATAAAATGTGCCAGAGTTACAACCCTTCTCTATGATACCACTTTTAACAATCCCTCGTAACCTCATAGGAAAATGCATAGAGTTAGGAATTTTTTTCAACATTTACCAATGTGTAAATTTTTAAATTAATTTTTATATTAGCTCAATTACCATTTGAATAACCATCATCATTACCCAAAAAAATATGTAGTAAAAGCATAGAGAGTTACACAACCATTAATTATCATTGGTGTACCATATAAACTTAAATTTCCCGCTATAACTATGCATCGATTCCATGATTATTTTAACTCAATTAGTAGATCACATACTTGATATACAAACATCGCATCATTTAAGAAAATAACATCATAAAAATTTCACGATGAACAATCACGTCATTAGACACTGATATACCTTGGAAAACCCATAGGGCAAAAACCAACAAAAAATTAATTTTATTATTAAACGTTTATGAGGGTTTTCACCCTTCACTCAATGGTTATAAGCGATTCCATCCCTTGACCATTGCCATACTATATTACATATAAAAATCATCTTAAATGAAAAATAAATAGGTATAAACTATTACAATGATCATGATATCATTTACCTACGAATCCTCAATCTCTATGACTTTATGGTCTAATAGTTTCCATCAATGGACCATATTGCATTTAGAATTCGTCAATCTAAAAAAAAAATTATTTGCCACAATGTTAAACACAAACTATCCTTGCACAAGTCACCGCTATTTCTTGTCAGTATTATCATCAACACAGTTGATATCATGATGAGTTAAAATATTAACGAACCACTAATCAATATTTATTAGTGACACTTTAACATCTATTTGTGTGCATGCATAAAACATAAACAAAATGTAATGAAATATCTTCTTTAACATCATTGCACATGCATTATTAACAAGAAAATCACTATCAAGTGTCATATTTCCATCAAAACAACAACATAATATTGCATGCACTTCCATATTATTTTGAAAGAAAAGCTAAAATACTAGATATTATTCTTGTGCATGAAAATGCATAACAAGCTTTAATGAGAACTACCCCAACAATAAATTTTCTTTGTGCCTACTATTATGCTTTCTTTTCCAAATGGATTAACGCAATCGTTCTATACTTATGCATGTGAATGCATGTTCTTTTCCAAAAATATAATTTCCACATGAGAGATGTTGACAATGACTCTTATGTATAAATACGCAAGCTCTATTTCAAAAAAAGTTAACGCAATAGCTATAATTTCATGCATGCTACTAATTTTCCTCTCGGACACAAAATAACATGATAACTTGTTCTTCTTGAATGTGAAACATGTATTTATTTTCAAAGGAAGCTAACTAAATCATGCATGGAAAAATAAACAGATTTCTTTTAGAATGGATCAAACACATAACATTTATTCTTTAATGCAAAGAAACATTTTTGTCTTACCAAAATATATATCCCAATATCTATACATAATATTCTCCCAAAAAAAAAAAAAAACTAATACCCTAACTAATCCCTTTAGCTGTGCAAATGCATATTATTTTTCCCAAAGGAAGGCTAACACAATCTGTATTATGCGATTTCACCTTCCTTTTCTCCATAATTGTAATACCAAAAATACATATTTCCATGCATGCAAGTGTATATGTTTCTCTAAATAATCTTCCAAATGAATATTAACACAATAAAGCATGCAATTACCAGTTTCCCTCTCCAAGAATCTAATTCAATAATCGATAAAAGGTCATGTTCTTATCTTCTCTTATTTTTCAGCGTTCTAACAAAAAAAATACTTCTTTGAATGCAAATATATATATATATATATTTGTATATTTGTAAGGAATCTAACACACTAATTATTCCTTTTTGCAAAAGTTGGCTAACTTACTACCTATTATGCATGCAATACAAAATATTTTCCTATCATTTCACACATCAGAAAAATTTGTAATATTTCCTCAATAAATATCATGAATAAAAAATAATTTTCAAATAACAAAACCAATATTCTTTTATGCAAAGGTTTTCTGTAAAAAATTTCTCAAAAACCTTACTCACATATTCATTTCGAGTAGATCAAATATACTAAATATTATTCATATGCACCTATTGTCTTTAAGAATCCAATATTTCCTTTTTAACATTTAATGCACATGTATCATGAGAAAATCCTTAATAATTTTTAAACGAAATAACTTAATTCCTTTATAGGAATTACTAACTTAATTGTTATCTTTTTGTGCATGTGAATAACTTATTTCTTTTCAAGAAATATCAACATTATTGCTCTATTTTTGTGCATTCGAATGGCTTATTTTTTCTTAAGAAATATCAAACTTAATAGTTATTGGTTTGTGCATGGGATTTATCTATTTATTTTCAAGAACATTAACACAATATTTATCTCTATATGTACATAACAACTATTCTTATCGAGCTGGCAAATAAAATGGAAACACTTTGTTTTTCCAATTTTAGTCATTAACTTCGGGAACGATTTCCGAACATATGGAAACGAACTTTTTAAAACTAAAAGATGTTTTATTGGGAATGGGTTCATTGAAAAAAACCTCTCTCAAGTTTTACACATGTGTCGTGGTTTGGAAGATTCAAATGAATATTTGCATCCCATGTTTCCAGATTTAAATATTAAATAATTTCCTTTTTTTGTCATCAACTTTGGACACGGTTTTTTGAGTATTTTAAAATTTATTTTTCAAATATTAAATATTATTTTAGCAATAACAAGCATATTTACAAAAATATATTTCCATTTTTACAGATCTATCGCAGTTTGTGATATAATAAGACATATCTTGACCCTATTTTCCAATAAATCATGCAATTCACACAATTATTTAGTCATGAGAATATTTTGAGAATTAAATGCACATTAAATATTTCAAGAATTTAAGGAACAAAGCACTTGTTCCTCTTTGCATGGAAGTCTATGGAGCTTTCTCCAACAAAAATAATCTCATCTCTTTATCATATAAAAATTTTCAAGAAAATAATTTCGATTCTTATTTCTTCATGCACCATATGAAAAAACAATAAATTTCAAAGACAATAGTTACTTGTCTTTTAGTACATGCCTGGAATCCCTCCTTCCTCTTTCTTGGCTCCATTCTACATGTAATTTTTCATTAGTTCTCATATTTTCCTATAGGCTTACAATAAGTAGAATTAAGAAAATGCAATAGCTTTTGTAAATCCTAAAAGCATCCCATAAATCACTCAAACTATTTTTCCTAAATTCCAAAATCACTCCATAAACTATATATAAATCACTCCATAAATCATATTTTTCTAAATTCTACAATCACTCACTAAATAGTTCATAAATCTCTCATGCTTTTATTTTCAAGGTGGATTTTATTTTGCATGATGAGAAAAATATCACTTATGCATAGATTTTCTAAGACTATTACTCATTATCTCTAAAACTAATAAAATATACCAATTCGGAAATATAATTTATTCAAATCTAAGGATATAAATGATTCTAAATAAAATAATTAAGAATTAATTCCTCTCATATTCTTATAATTAAGAATTACAGGGATATTCGTGTAATATCAATATAAGAATTAATAATATTTAATTATTCAACAACAATAATTTTACGAGAGTTTTAATGATAGCTTATGCTCTAGAGATCACATAGAACTTTGACTCCGAAAAAAAGTGTTGAACCTACAATAGACGCAAAATTTCAACCAAAGAAGCTTCCCAAAAACTTCACACATGTGAGATATAGATAGCCCATAAACTATAATTATGTCATCGCAACAAATTTCATCCTTCTCCAACTACTTCACTCTCTTTTCTTCCTCTCTTCCTTGAATATCGAACTTGGTTTTTGAATGCTACAAATAGGTTGAATTTCCTCTCTTTATATAGCCATTATGTTGGTCTGAGTTTCCCTAATGTAGGATAGGGATGACTTGGTATGGAGGTGACAAATAAATTTTTTGACTCCAAAATAATTATTTTTACATGATACAAAATCGCAATAAGGGTCGAAAAAAAATTAAAATAACTGTAATGACTCAAGACAAGACCTAGAAGTATTCACTGGGGGATTTGACCTTGAAAACATTGACCCAAGCATGAAACCAATGTTTAAATAAGTCATTTCATTTAATACTAAAATTTATTTTGACAAGTACAATTATGAATACCAATACTAGTTACATTATTCAATAAAAAACAATATCTAATGTCACCATATAACACATATTTCATTAAATTTGGAAGTTTTCTGTCAATCTAGAATTTAGAAATTTAACTAGATTAAGTTTTTTCAAAATGTGGAATTATAAAATCACTTAGTTTACTAATTTTAATGTAGATATTCACCATTTTTGGTGAAAAAAATATCATGGTAAACTATATAAAACAAATTTATATAAAATTACAAAAGCAAATCTTTCACATCGTAATCTTGGATTCCTTACATTATCTCTTTAGATATTTTTTATGGTTTGTACTAAAAGCTAAGTTTGTTAAGGCTATCTTATGAAAATAATGTTGTGTATGTTACTAACTTACTACTATTAACTTTATGAAAATAATGTTGTGTATGTTACTATTATTAACCCATTTATTTATAACTTGATATAGTAAATATCATGTATGTGTTAAGTTACGATTATTACTAAGACAAGGTTGGCACAATTTAAAAGTCTATCACCTTTGCAACACTAGTAATATGGTTGAAGATGAAAAACCCTCTAAAATCATCTAGTTTATACTCATATTGGATTTAAATTTCAAAATATTTGTGGCGCTACCAACCTTCTTGATCTTTTAACTAAACAAAATTATGATGATCTTGAAACACTTCTTTAATGCTTTTTGAGGATAACAATTATCACCATTATCACCATCATAATTACATACATTTTTTTACTTCGAATTACTTTACAACATATTTATTTTTTCTTTAATTATAGCCGATCTTATTTTTCTAGAACATATTTTTTATTTTTTATTTTTAATTTAAAAGGGCACAAAACTGCCAAACTTACATATCCCCTCATACTAGGTTGTAGAATGAGTCTAGCCTCTCAGCTCAATTACTAATCTCAATTACTAATCATTTTAATTATCAAAATCAATCATGAATTAGAATAGTAACAAAGTAATACAATTTGATTATTGTCAAGTACAAGAGGAAAGAGAGAAAATTGAATAAACTATTTATTATGAATGTTTAGTTTTTATTCCTGGAGTGTTTAAGGATATTATATTGGAAAGAACATATTGATATTCATCTAAAACTTAGGTTCCTTACATTATTTCTATTATCATGAATATTTATATTTGTGTATTAAATTTTACTAGTGAGTAATAGATTTTGTAAAAAAAACTTACCTAGTATAAAGTTATTTAACAATATATTAATATTGTGTTTGTTACTATAATTGACCATTTTAAATTGGCACTAACTACTTTTCCTATGTTGAGTACAAATTTATTATACTAGTACAATGTTGGCACCACTTCAAAATCTATAAGAGGAAACATTTTATAAGTCTAGTTGTGTTGTTAAATGATAAAAAACATTTTTTTATAAATTACAGAGCAACAAAACAAGAAATTTGATTTATATCAATTATAATAAGGAATATTAAGGAAAACTCACTTCAAACATTATTACAAGTGTCTAAATTTTTTTCAATAAGTTTTTAAATGGTTTATATTAAATAGAATACCAATTATTACTCCGGTATTGTTTTAATAGACCAATTTTAGAAGATGTTTTTAAGTGCATTATTGAATTTGATTATGCATATTTGATATGGTGAGAAGTCATGTTGGTCTAACAAAGCTTTGAAAACTTAAATATTTTATGGCACTGTCATGTTATTTGTATCACCACATGATTACATTGAAATACTAAATAATATAAAACTTCTCCAAAAATAATATGAAGAGAACATTTGATATACAACAAATATTGCAAAGTGTGTCAAAATGTATATTAATAGATCCTTCAAAAAAAAATTTACATTCATGAATCATATAAACCTAATATTAAGATATTCACTCAAGTAGGTCAAGAACATCTTCTACACCATATTTGTTTATCTTGGTATTCTTGCAATGTTCTTTCTTTGGCATCCAAGCCCACACTATGGTACTAATTGGAATAGAGCCAAGTTCCGTGTCATCAGGATTTGGTATCCAATATTGCTCTAAAAATTTTCCATTGTATTTCCCTAAAATAGGCTTCCACCAATAAACCTTTACATGAATATTATCACTTTCATTGTCCCTAAAGATATCTGAGATGGATTTTTCCATCCAAATCATCTCTCATGCATCCTCATTTCTTGATCTAGCTAGCAAAATCTTTCCTTTCTCAACATCAATCATTGGATTGAATGTTAGCTTTGGCTTGTTTCATTTGGGTCCAACATATATTGGTTCATCTATTGCATTATCAAAATATCCATCCATAGTACCTGAGATTACATGGAGTGCATTATGATAAAGATCAACAATGTGCCTTGTATTGGGCTAGAAATGCTCAGAAGATGAATCATTTCCATCTATTATTCTATGGTCATTATAGTTCCATCTAATGTATCAAGAACTCTTTCCCAATACACTACTTTATTTTTCCATTCCTTTGTAACAATTGGTGAATCCTCATTCTTGATAGTGTCTTTCCACATTTTTATCAAAGATGTTATCTCTTCCTTTAGTTCTTTTAAATAGGTATCATTCTTTTTGGAAGCTAATAAATACGGGTTCTCTATGGGAATTATATGTCTACCTTCATCATCTATATTCCATAACTCAACTGATTCTGGCCACTCAATATCTCTAATGGGTTCTTTGTACCTTAGTACTGGAATATCATTGAGTACAATAAATTGGAAGTATTTAACATTAAGATGTCTAACTAGCACATTTTTCCCTCCTTGATGTATCCATTAAGGAAACTTTTGAAGTCATAAACCTTGTCAATAACTGTAGGTGGAAACACTTGATTTTCTTCAATTATGCGATATGTATCCATCATTTCAGGTAAAGAATATATACCTTTACTTTTGGGTTGGAAGACATTCTTCTGTAGGTTCCATCTATGTCTTCATGGGTGTGCCCCACAGGCAAGAATCCAACCTCAATAGTGATTAAGACACCAAGTGTAGATAAAAGTGATAGAACCATGAAAATATATGATTCTTATTATCACTTGCTGCATTTTCAAACTGTAACAACAAATGTGGAGGAAGAGGTTTAAAATCAACATTTTGACTCTTTGATCTTCCATGAGATATAAAATAATCCTTGTACACTTGAAATTTTGAGTAAATACAGGTGTCAAGTAATGCATTTGTGAGTGGGTTTCTTGAACTTCCACTCTCATAAAGTAAATCACCATACATATCAATTTGTGGGTCTTCAAGGTCCCTTAAGCACTTTTCAAAGGATGTAATAGTAAATTGTGATCCCATATGTAAAAATGGTTGGAGAAAATGACCAAAACCTCCTATCTTATGCCCATGTGTTAGCATACCTGTCATCCACATTTTTATGGATGATGTTATCTCTTCCTTTAGTTATTTTAAATAGGAATCATTTTTTTTGGAAGCTAATAATGATGGGTTCTCTATGGGAATTATAAGTCTACCTTCATCATCTATATTCCATAACTCAATTGATTCTGACCACTCAATATATCTAATGGATTCTTTGTACCTTAGTACTGGAATATCATTGAGTACAAGAAATTGGAAGTATTTAACATTAAGATGTCCAGCTAGCACATTTTCCCCTCCTTGATGTATCCATTAAGGAAAATTTTGAAGTCATAGACCTTGTCAATAAATGTAGGTGGAAACACTCAATTTTCTTCAATTATGTGATATGTATCCATAATTTCAGGTAAAGAATATATATCTTTACTTTTGGGTTGGAAGAAATTCTAATGTAGGTTCCATATATGTCTTCATGGGTGTGCCCCACAAGCAAGAATCAACCTCAATAGTGATTAAGACACCAAGTATAGTTAAAAGTGATAGAACCATGAAAAGATATGATTCTTATTATCACTTGAGGCAATGTCCAATTGTAACAACAAATGTGGAGGAAGAGGTTTAAAATCAACATTTTGACTCTTTGATCTTCCATGAGATATAAAATCATTGTTTTACACTTGAAATTTTAAGTAAATATAGGTGTCAAGTAATGCATTTGTGAGTGGGTTTCTTGAACTTCCACTCTCATAAAGTAAATCACCATACATATCAATTTGTGGGTCTTCAAGGTTCCTTAAGCACTTTTCAAGGGATGTAATAGTAAATTGTGATCCCATATGTACAAATGGTAGGAAGAAATGACCAAAACCTCCTATATTATTCCCATGTGTTAGCATACCTGCCAATGACAAACCTAAATTTGTTCCTACGATAGATTTTGATTTGACACGTATTCTTGGGATTGAAGTCTTTGTTTTATCCATTTTATCATGGATAATGCTCAAATAATCCTTTGGAAACCGCTCTAACATAATTCTATGGGCATAGCAGAAATATCTTCCACACATAAAAATCTTGTTATGTTTGTCCAACCTACCTCGTGCCTTTTCTTCCAAATATTTTGTAGTCGTTGACTTCATCTATGCTTTCAACACAATACATTCACTTCATTTACTAAATTTGGTTTTCTTTGACAATTCCACATCTCGAAAATTAGTATTCCAGATCTTGCTCATTATTTACTGTGATATTGATGGGTAATCGAGCTTTCGAAGAGCCTCATTAATGTATTTTAACAAATAATTTTGTGAGAGTCGAAAGAAGCAATCTGAAAGGAGAAAATGTTCCATCTTCTTCAACTTGATGTGTTTGTTTTGGTGAAAAATCTGAATTATCCATTACAATTTTGTGCAATATTTATATGGCTGCCACGATGTGTGCTCGTGCTTTCCATGTGTTGGTGTTACCATGAATAGCTTTGATCTGTCCATGTTGGAAATAATGTTGGTAGTTATAGAATGTTCTTTTAGGAATATTATGTATATTATAACATGATTTCTTACAAATAATATTCCCATTAAATCTCATGTCCTTTACATTTCTAGCAATAGGTGGTATGCCATGGCCATGGCTCCTTGACATGACTGTGTTTGACATGAGTGAATTTAAGACAAATTCCCTAATACCATTTTTATTTATTTGTCTCATACCCCTTCTAGCACCTATAAGGGCCTTCCTATCCACATGTTGAGGATAATCTTTTCGAAAACATACATCTGCTGCCAAAAGTCGAATTTCTTTCTTTTCGTCAATTTTTGTTTGAAATTTTGCAAATTTTGTTGTAGCCATAACTTGTTTAATCCTTTTATATGGCCTTGTTACATGCATATCAATTGAGTTTCTATATTTTTCATTACAAAGATACTGTTTAATCCTTTTATATGGCCTTGTTACATGCATATCAATTGAGTTTCTATATTTTTCATTACAAAGAGACCCATCCCATTTGTTTAAGAGATTTGTGTCCTCTATAACATCCCATATCACCATTTCCTTGGGTGGCTCCTTCAACTTTTCCTTAACCCTTAATATCACACGTTTGTTGTCCACCAAATTATTTATTGGCCATCTAACCAAACAATGTATAGACTTATCCCCAATTCTGCATATGTCAGAATTTCTATCTATCTCTTCCAAAAAAACACCAAAATCCATTTCACCTAGTGTTTAACCTTCAACAATGTCATCCTCGCAGACATTAACTAGCATTTGGCAATGCACATGCTTGTTCCCATGCATTCATGTGTAAGAGAAACCTTTGTACATATGAATATAATCCTATATTAGGGAATATTTATGGCATCATCATGACAATGAGGTTGCAAATATGATTCTGGCCAAATCTCATAAGATTCCAATTCACCCCCTAGTGGATGCTCAAATCATGTTGAATGTGGTAGAGCAGCATCATGTTTTAACACCTTCCCAATTTTAACCACTATGCATCCTTTCTTTACAATATTTCCATGAACTTTATGCCCAAGCTCTATATTGAATATGGAGCCCTCGCCCACCTTCACTCCATGTTGTAAAATATCTACCTTGTCTCCAATAGAAAATGTAGAAGAAACATTTGCACCTATAAACAAATGTAAATAAGATTAGCATTTACTCAAAAAATGAGCATTATACTATCAATACTATTTGAACACATGCTTCAATATTTTGATTTACCTATGTTGTGCCTCAAATCCATGATCTTCCATGGATGTATGTCCCCTTCATAAACATCCTAAATCAAATGTGGTTGAGTGACATGAACTATCAAAATTGCAGCATAACACACATTAACACTTTCGCCAGCATAATAAGTTCCAAAATCTGTAGATTCGACCCTTCTTAGCCCAATGATTTGATCATTAATAAGGAGATCAAAAAAGACCCCTTTTCACAAAATTATATTTTCCATTCTAGCTTGTACCAATTTTGTAACAACAATTAAATCATAAATTTTAATTAAAAGGCTGAACCATGTAAAGTGTGATTTTATATTTTCACAAAAACACACTACTTTCAAAAAATTAATATAGATGCAATAATTTAAATAGTATGGTAGTCATTGTTCCCCACCCTCTAGCGCCTACTACCAAAAAGTACTTTACATGAAAATTACACAAAAAACATATATGAATACCATGCAATTAGAGATCTAGATAGTATCATATAAGGACAAATATAAACTCATATCAAACCACCAACTTCCTATTTAACTTCAGAAATGACACGTGTAGTCTTAATGCATGTGTATGAATAATGATCATAAGAAATTTGTAGAAGTTGAAGAACCAAAACATGGTCCATTGGAAAATCTAAGAAACTCCAAGATTGATGCTACATAAGATGTCTAAATGCCCCATGAAAAGGAGAAATTATATTTTCACGTAGTGAGGATGTTTGATGTACATATGAATCTAACCCTATCTTGGGGAATATTTATGGCATGATCATGATAGTGAGGTTGCAAATCTGATTCTAGCCAAATCTCATAATATTCCAATGCAACCCCTAGTGTATGCTCAAATCCTGTTGGATGTGGTAGAGCAGCGTCATGTTTTAACACCTTCTCAATTTTAACCACTATGCATCCTTTCTTTAACATCTTTCCATGTACTTTATTTCCAAGCTCTGTATTGAATATGGAGCCCTCACCCACCTCCACTCCATGTTGCAGAATATCTACCTTGTCTCCAATAGAAAAAGTAGAAGAAACATTTGCACCTATAAACGAATATAAATAAGGTTAGTATTTACTCAAAAAAAAGTATTATAGTATCAATAATATTTGAACACATGCTTCAATATTTTGATTTACCTATGTTGTGCCTCAAATCCATAATCTTTCATGCATGCATGTACCCTTCATCAACATCCTCAATCAAATGTGGTTGAGTGACATCAATTATCAAAATTGCAACATACCATGCACTAACCCTTTCTCTGGCATAATAAGTTCCAAACTCTATAGATTCAACCCTTCCTAGCCCAACGACTTGATCATTAATAAGGAGATCAACATAGTCCCCTTTTGCCAAAATTATATTTTCCATTCTAGGTTGTACCAATTCTGTAACAACAATTAAATCATACATTGTAATTAAAAGGTTGAACCATGTAAAGTGTGATTTTATATTTTAGCAAAAACACACAACTTTCAAAAAAGTAATATAGATGAAATAATTTAAGTAGTATGGTAGTCATATTGTATGTAATGAAACATTTTTCCACACCATCTAGTGCCAACTACCAAAAAGTACTTTACATACAAATTAAAGAAAACATATATGATAACCATGAAATTAGAGATGTAGATAGTATCATAGAATGACAAATAGCAGCTCATATCAAACCACAAAGTTCTTATTTAACTTCAAAAATGACACTTGTAGCCTTAATGATGTGTATGAATAATGATCATAAGAAATTTGTATAAGTTGAAGAACCAAAACATGGTCCATTGGAAAATCTAAGAAATTCCAAGATTGATGCTACATAAGATGTCTAAAAGCCCCATGAAAAGGAGAAATTATATTTTCACTTAGTGAGGATGTTTGATTTTTGAACTTGATAATCAAAATCCAAACTAGAGTTTTTCCTGCAAATAAAATTTTTGAATGAAAAATATCAGCTCATCAAACCACCAAGTTCCTATTTAACTTCAGAAATGACACTTGTAGTCTTAATGCATGTGTATGAATAATTATCATAATAAATTTGTAGAAGTTTAAGAACCAAAACATGGTCCTTTGGAAAATCTAAGAAATTCCAAGATTGATGCTACATAAGATGTCTAAAAGCCCCATGAAAAGGAGAAATTATATTTTCACTTAGTGAGGATGTTTGATGTTTGAACTTGATAATCAAAAGCCAAACTAGAGGTTTTCCTCCAAATAAAATTTTTGAATGACAAATATCAGCTCATCAAACCACCAAGTTCCTATTTAACTTCAGAAATGACACTTGTAGTCTTAATGCATGTGTATGAATAATGATCTGTCAATTTATGAGAAGTTGAAGAACTAAAACATGCTGGGGGATAATTTTAAGGATGCAAAAATTATCTTAGGATTTAAAATGTGAATCTGCTAAAATCCTAATATGAAAACTATAATCATTTATTAGATGTATTTGTAAAATTATTCATTATTATGTTGTATATATATCATCTATATAATGTGATTATTTGTAATGCAAAATGATTTTATGTGTAAAATTTGGTAGATAATTTTTATAAAAATGGAAATTGGTGAATCTTTTTTTGAGAAAAATGTAGGTAAGATCCTCATGAATATTAGCTAAAATTTTCATGAACATGTTCCACTAGAAAATCTAATATCAATTAAATATATGCTATGAATCAAAAGCCCCATGAAAAGGAGAAATTATATTTTCACTTAGTGAGGATGTTTGATGTTTGAACTTGATAATCAAAAGTCAAACTAGATTTTTTCTTTAGTTCAAAAGAAAATAAATTGCATTTTACAAATCTTTAGTTCCAATGTTAGCACTCCCTACCTATACACATCTAAGGACATACTATTTAGGATGGATACAAAGGGATGTTAACTTTAGGTCCTCGAAAAGTGTAGATTTGAGTTTTCCTACATTCTTGTGTTGATGAGGAAGAGTCTTATCTTATGCATCCAAACATTAGTGAAATTGTTTTTAGAATTTCATAACTATACAACAAAATAGGGAGAAAAACAATGCATGCTAAAACATTGTGCTTGTTACTTTAAAGTTGCATACATGTGCATTGGAAGCAAAATATAGTATACCTCAATAACATATTTATTCATAAACTTCAAAATTATACAAAGATCACATTATTATCCATGGATCAAATAATTATGATTGGATTATTGTGTTTGTGCCAAAAGGAAAACTATACCATTATCTTTCCTTCCAACTCAAGCACAAATGTAGTGCCAACGATAACATATATCTATATACAATTCATTTGCACTATCATTGATCTCCATAAATTGTTCCAAATTCAATAAAAGGGCACATCAAAAGCTATAACTCTAACTATTGTGATTATTGAGACAATGTCACCCCTAGAGCATTGGTTGAATAAGTGTAATGGTGTTTAGAAGAAAACTAGTAATCACTAGGTATCCTTCTTGCATAATCACAAATGCACTGCCAAGAACAATATCAGAGCACTAACCTTGGTGAGGGTGAAATATTGATATTTTTCCTTTTCGAACAAGAACAAATAAATCTAGTGCGCTCTATAATTCCTTCTAACACAAATACAAGCACATTTCCAACTATAATGTTGCATTGCGAGAAAAAAACTAACAGATGCAAGATTTACTTCTATTACAAATACAAACACATTTTGAACAATAACATTGCAAGATGAAGGAAATTTAACACATTATAACCTTCTAGCATAACAACAATCATATTTCTAATAACAAAATTACATTATGAAGGAAATATAATGTGTGTTAGCTTTCCTTCTATCGCAAGTAGAAGCCCATTTCGAACAACAACAATGCACCTCAAATGAAAGCTAACAATCAATATCATTCCTTCTACTACAAACATAAGCATATTTCTAGAAGCAATGTTACATGGTCAAATAATTCTATCACATGCTAGATTTCCTTCTAGCACAAACACAAGGACATTGCCAACAACAATAGTCTAGGGCGAATGAAATCCACCACATGCTAAATCTCCTTCTTGCGTAAATAGAAGCATGTTACTCACAAAAAAATTGCAAAGTAAAAGAAATCTTAAACATTCTAGAGTTTCTTATAGCACAAACACAATCATATTGCTAGAAACAACATTGCAGGGTGGAAGATATCTAACCTATGCTTGATTTACTTCAAGCACATTGCCAACAATCATATTATCCAATGCAGGTTATATTTCATTATAGCACAAATACAAGCACGTTGACAACACCAATATTGCATTGTGAAACAAATCTATTGCATACTAGATTTTATTCTAGTACAAACACAAGCATGTTGCTAACACCAATATTGCATTGCAAAATAAATTTAGTGCATGCTAGAATTTCTCCCACCATACACAATCATATTGGCAACATCAATATTGTAGTGTAAAATAAATCTATATCATGTTATATTTTTTTCTATCACAAACATAAACATATTTATAATCACAATATTGCAAGGTGGATTAGATCTAGCATGTTATTTGTACTTATATCTCAAACACAAACATATCCCCAATAATAACATAGCAAGGTGAATGATATCTAACACATGCTAGAATTCCTTCTCTCGCAAACACAAGCACATAACAATATTGTAGGGTGAAAGAAACATACTGCATATTAGATTTGCTTCTAGCACAAACAAGCATATTGTCAAAAACACCTTATGCAAGACAAAAGAAATCTCGTATGTGGTAGATTTCCTTCTAGCACAAACACAAACACACAACATTGTAGGGGTTAAGAATCTAGCGCATGCCATATTTTGTTATAGCATGAACAAAAACATATTACCAACAAAATTCTAGGGCATAAGAAATCTAGCACATGCTAGATTTCCTTTAAGCACATTGCCAATAACATCATTGTGGTGAAGGAAATATGGTGCATACTAGATTTCCTTCTAGCACAAACAATTGAATTGCCAACAACATTGCAATGCAAAAGAAATCTAGTGCACACTAGATTTCCTTTAACGCATATACAACCACATTTTCAATAAACTCATAGAAGGGTGAAAGAAATCTAATGTATGCTAGATTTCCTTCTAGCACAAACAAAAAAAAATTCACAACATTTCTAGATAAAATAAATCTAGCACATGGTATATTTACTTCTAGCACAAACAAAAGCATATTGTCAACAAGCATATTGCAGTGAAAAACAAATCTAGTGCATGATAGATTTCTTTCGAAACAAAATTGAAGCATGTTTCCAACAAAAACATTGGATGGAAGAAGATATCTAGAACAACTTCTATCACAAACACAAGCACATTTCCAATAAAAACATTGCAAGGTAAAAGAAATTTAACGTATGTTAGCTTTACATGTAGCATAAATACAAGCATACTACCAACAACAACATTTCATGCCAAAAGAAACCTAGTGCATGCTATATTTCCTTCTAAAATAAACACAAGCACATTGCCAAGGTGAAGGAAATTTAACTCATGCTAGATTTCCTTCTATAATAAACAACCAAATTGACAACAACAATATTGTAGAGGAAAATAAATCTAGCACAACTTCTAGCCTAAACAAGCATATTTCCAATAACATTGCCAAGTTGAAGGAAATCTAACACATGCTAGATTTAATTCTATCATAAACAACCAAATAGACAACAACAATATTGCATAGTAAAATAAATCTAACATGTGCTAGATTTACACATAGCACAAACACAAACACACAACAACATTGTAGGGTGAAAGAAATCTAGCATTTTAGATTTTCTTCCAACATAAACAAAAGCATATTTCCAACAACAGCATTGCATGGAAAAATATATCTAGAACAACTTCTCTCACAAACACAAGCACATTTCCCATAACAACATCACAAGGTAAAATAAATTTAATCCATGTTAGCTTTGCATGTAGCACAAATACAAGCATACTACCAACAACAACATTTCATGCCAAAAGAAACCTAGTGCATGCTATATTTCTTTCTAACAAAAACACAAGCACATTGCCAAGGTGAAGGAAATCTAACACGTTCTAGATTTATTTCTATAATAAACAACCAAATTGACAACAAAAATATTGTAAAGAAAAAGAAATCTAGCACAACTTTTAGCCCAAAGAAAAGCACATTTCCAATAACATTGCCAGGGTGAAGGAAATCTAACACATGCTAGATTTCCTTCTATCATAAACAACCAAATAGACAACAACAATATTGCAAAGAAAAAGAAATCTCACACGTGCTAGATTTCCACATAGCACAAACACAAACACACAACAACATTGTAGGGTGAAAGAAATCTAGCATGTTAGATTTGCTTCCAGCATAAACAAAAGCATATTGCCAACAACAACGTTGCATGGAAAAATATATCTAGAACAACTTCTATCACAAACTCAAGCACATTTCCAATAACAACATCGCAAGGTAAAATTAATTTAATGCGTTTTAGCTTTACATGTAGCACAAATACAAGAATACTACCAACAATGACATTTCATGCCAAAAGAGGCCTAGCGCATGCTATATTTCCTTCTAACAAAAACACAAGCACATTGCCAAGGTGAAGGAAATCTAACACGTGATAGATTTCACTATATAATAAACAACCAAATTGACAAAACAATATTGTAGAGCAAAATAAATCTAGCAACTCTTATAGCCCAAACACAAGCACATTTCCAATAACATTTCCAAGGTGAAGGAAATCTAACATGTGTTAGATTTCTTTCTATCACAAACCACCAAATAGACAAGAACAATATTGTAGAGCAAAATAAATGTAGCATAGTTTCTAGCCCAAACAAAGGCATATTTCCAATAACAACATTGCAATGTGAAAGAAATGACAGGCTACAATAATCCTAGTAGCATGCACTGGTGGAGTGGATTGTTGGAATTGGTAGGTGAGATAATGATGAGTTATGTTGTTGTAAAACTACTTAAAGAATATTGTTCAACCCTTCTACATCCCCTCAACTTTTCCTATACAAAGGCCCAAATAATGAAGAGTAATTCACCTTAGCTGCTTGTGGAGGAGGAAAGAAGACATGCTTAGCTTGACAAGGTCTTCATGCTTGCCATGTTGTGAAATCAGCTCCAAAAAGAGAAGAAAAGAGATATCAACGCCTTAGAAATAAGCCATTTCGAGGGGGAAGCCTCCGATACATTACATGAATGAATAATTCTTGGATGATACAAATGACAAAACCTCCTCTATATATATAGGAGTCCATGGGGCCACAATGTAATCCTAGTGGGGCCGCAATGTAATCCTAGCTGACCTAACAATAATAATGTAAGGGCACAATAATAACAATATGGGGGTTACAGGGTTAAAACAATAACAATAATGGGGTTACACTAACAACAATAAGGGACTATACTAGTAATATAAGGACCTAACATGCCAAGCATATTATGGTCATTTAGATGGAATCTTGTTGCAAAATCCTGCCTTTCAACCTCACTAATAAGAATAAGTCCACTCATTACTGATTTGGGGAGTTATTCAGTCCATTTTTTTCACTCCTCTTGTAGCTGCTTTCAAGGCATATCACGTAGTTGCTTCCATACCATAATATTCATGGAAATGTCAACCACCTGCATGTATGCTTTCAACTGTCAGTTTACAACCAATTAAATCTCCAAATAAAGAAAACAATGTGAATTCTCTAAATGGGGAAACCTCCCACGTTATGAGATTCATGGAAATATCTTAAGGACCAAAAATAGAAAGAAAATAGATGGAACATAATTGGCAAATGCCATGCCTATCATGACACTTTCTCATCTGACCACCAATAAAGTTGACGTGTAGGTTAGCATAATCATTTTCATGCTTTCCTGATTAAAATATTCTTGAGTGCATCCCCTATTTCTTTTTGTTAGGACATGGTCTCAAACTTCCTTTGTCTCTGAAAACCAAATTTTGTTACATTACCATAACCTTGTCACTTGTATTTATGACGAGGTTCATGTTTATAGTTTTTCATTTTTTTTCCATCATACTTGTTTGAGATCATTAAATTTTGATGAACCTATTCAGGGAACTTCTTATCATTTCACATCATAACTTTGAATACATTGTAGAAGAATGGTAGAATTTTTTATATCTATTTGTCATTGCCTTTGGGTTTTTCCATTGGATTTGATGGTGATTATGGAAAGGTAAATAAAATAACACAATTTCTCTTTATTGGTATTTTCCATTGATTATTTTACATGATTGTATGTCTTTTTACATTTGGTTGAATGCATGAGTAAATTTTCCATGATCAATACAAAATTGTAATATCCCAAATGGGGATTAACAGTAATCAAAGTGCAAATAGACAAGAAAAAATGAAAACAACATTAAAATTCTCAAACAGGAGCCAAAATCACTGCTGAGCCATTTTATTAATATATTTGGAAAGAGTACAATTGAGGTGCTGGAAATTTTGCACATGGGCCTACTCAAGGTAGGCTTGAAGAAAAACTCAAACCCAAGAAAAAACTCTAGCTAAAAGTGTTTTTGTGTGGCTCAGGCTTTGCGCTGCCTAGCTTAGAAATGTTGTTATTGGTTGACTTCAGACTATTGGTTGGGTTGCTTCCTCTGCTCATAAAATTCTAGTATTTTATCCCCGAACTCTACTCACCAAACCCACAAAAGCCACAAGGAATTGGACGGATGTTGACCCAAAAATTTTGGCCCAATTTCCTCTCGCTCCTCTAGTTGTTGTTGGTGGTTAGGATCTTTGTTTGAAGCCTCAAACCTGCCCAAAAAATCATGCCAAATTAATCTTGGCTTCTCCTCAATAAACCCAGAAAAACCTAGAAAGGGTTTGCCCAAATCTTGACTTCGAAATCTGGCCCTCTTAGGCTTGGATCACTATGTTGCTGGGTAAATTGAACCTCTGGATGAATATTTTGGAAAATGCCTCTGGAGAACTACCAAAATCCCTGGTACAAGGTGGCTAATACCCCCTCCATATCTCCTTTTGAAACTCCACTGCTCTCGACACTCCTGACACCCACACCGATATGAACTACGCAATCACTGTGTAGCCTACTCTACCTTTGCACAGTCTTGAAGGGGCTATGCTATTCCTATTGTTACTATTTTGTAATTCCCCCCACCAAAATGCAGAACTCCTCTCCTGAGTGGGCACTCAAAGTCCCTTGAAGTAGAGGTTAAGATCTTTGCTTGAAGATCTCGTGTGCTAAACAACACTGGAGACTTGGTTGTCTGACTCAAGCATTCTTCAGTCAAAATGACCAAGAGTAAGAAGATGAATGAATAAATGCCAAATGAGCCTTCCCTTCTTCATTTTATCCATTGAGGCCCAACGTATGACTTAGGTTCTACCTTGGCCTGTGTTGCCTCTCCTTGACTAATCACATGCTGCCTTCCTTTAGCAAATCCCACGTTGTCCTTTTTGTGCCTCTTCTACACTGCCACCTAAGGCCAATTCGACCCCACCACTAGAACCATAATTTTCCCTTAGGGAATTTAAGAAAATACTTTATTGGCTTAATTATTAGTTTTGGATCCCCTACCCACTTTATTTTTGCCCAACATTAGGAAATTCCAAAATAAATCAAAATTAATATTCCAAGTAATTGACTACTCATTTGGAATATTGCAGTCCTCCCTCCTAAAATTATTTGTCCTTGAGCAATTCCTGAACAATAATCCTCTCTAGCTAACGCTCCCCCATGATCACTGCAAAAGTTTCCAGGGTCCTAGATGCGCCACTAAATCACCCCTGATCTCTTCATCGCCCTGATATGAAGAGATCCCTCCATACTAGGATCCCAAGCCATCCTGTCCAACATAAAGATCCTCCTACTCCACTCACCATCCTGCCAGGAATAAGTAACAGAATCCCTCTGCACACCATCAGTGACTAGGGAATCATGATGATATGGCACTGTGCCCCACTCCTCATGAAGTTTCCCTACCAAGTAGTTCATCTCTTACACTCCAAGACTAGACCCTCGAAGGTACCACCTAATCCCTATAGATATAACTTCTTCGTATATCATGTTGCTGGCCCACATGCCAAGTTATTGAGGTTCTCCAGGCCATCGGGGAGTTATTAAAGACTAATGGAACCTCTGTAGGATCTCCCCCTATGGTAGCCATCTCATCCATAAGGGGTATTAAGCTGTAAAGAGAAGTGATGATCAGGCCCCCTACCGAACTCATAGTGGTGTCGCCGTGCTGATGCTATGCTACTCTGATTATGGCATACTCCCCACCGTGTGTAGATCGTATCCTCCTCTCTTGAGGCCTAGTGGTGGAAGGTCGGTTGAGCCAAGTTCATCCTGCCAAGCATCACCTTAATGCCCATATCTAACCCTCCACATCTAACTCTGATCCTATGCAAAAACAAAGAAATTCGACCTCACCATCCATTGGAGGCATCTGAGTGCCAACCCAATAATGAGCTAGATCACTCTCTATCCCGAATCTAACCATCATGAGATAGAATGGTCTATTAATCAGCTGAATCTTTGCCTCCCATAGTTGTACCTACTGCACCATAGCTCTAAAAATTACAGGAATCCTTTCATGCCTCATCTCTAGTCCCTCCATGTGACCAATATAGAGGATCCATATATCATGGGAAAATCTAATGCATGCTAACCTTCCCTATGCCTACCATTGTGTAGTACCAATGACTACTGGAAGCCACATGTGACAAATAGCCACCCCTTGAATGCAACCAATAGATGTATATCTAATAATAGCAATCGACTCAAGTTATGTGGATCCCTCTTGTTCCTACCAACCATCTCCACTGGATCTTCCATCCACCATCTCAATAATGTGTCGATACATTGTCTAGATCCCAAACACATACTGGGATGCTACCCCGGTTGTATACAGTATCCTCTGCTTATGCATGGTCTCGACATGCCCTGCGAAAAGAGTGACACATGTCTTCCTTGTAACCCACTTCCCAGTCATAGGCTTAGTGATGAATGATATGACACCCCTGCAGATGACCATCTCATCCCCCAACCTGTGGCTGTTAACTAGTACACCGACCCAATGCCACTGCTGAGAAGATCTCTCCCCTAGTGTGTTGAGTGTCATCCAAATATCTTGGGTGAGCCTCGCATACCCCGTTGCTCATGCCCAGAGTGTCAAAGGACAACAAAAAAATTGACTGTGCCCGTGAGTGATGTAGAAGAGGGTCAGGCATGTGAGTCCCCACGGATACCGTCAAGCATCGCTCATCTGTCTCCCCATTGATCTTGGGTGAACTACCCCCAAAGGTATGTCTGATGTCTTCGTCCATGAATCTTCTTAGAGGCAATACTCTAATACCCCGTTGTGCAGCACCATACACCCCCGCATACCACCGGTCATCCATGTACTCCTTGACATGCCACTACACACTGTGGCATACCCCTGTAAACCGCTGGATACCCCTTGTTACTGTTTTACCACCATGAACCGTCTCGTGCCTTGTCTGTGTCAAGGCACTAGCAGCGAAAATTTTAAGAACCCCCCTAAATTTATATGTATAATAAATGAGCGAATCCCCATGATACATAGGAAAAATGGAAGGCGATTTTATTAATAATATAATATGCATATATAATTTTTTTGGCAAATCTCTCATGACATTATATTATCCTGTAAAATCATGGTGAATCACCAGTACAAATGATGAATCACTAGTACAAAATGGTGAATCATTGTCTAGTGGAGTTTGAGGTGTTGGTTCCAATGAACATATGGTAGTAGAACCAGGAGTTGAAGGAAGCGAACCACCGAGACCAAGCATGGCACATGGTGACTCGTGAGGGAAGTAGTTCTCATGCAGTTTGGAAAACATGTTCTTCTAGTTCTGCTAAGTGTAGTGTTGTTGCTCATGCTCCTACTAGCACTGATATTGAGGTTGGAGAGGAGTTTGAGGAGTCCTCAGAATCTGAGCCAAATGATGTCTATGTAGCTCCTAGTGATGATCCCATGTGTAGTAGTGGTGATGAGTTTGATTAGTGATCATGAAGGCAGCATAATATTCAAATTTAAACAGACCCATTACAAAAAATCCATGAAGAGAAAACTCTAGCAAAAATACTGTCATGCAAATCTAGATTCTACAGCATTATTAGAGCTCCCTGCTGCTTTACAAATAGAACCATGAGATTAAGAATATGGTAAAAAAAATGGGGACCGATATGTTTTAGGGGAAGGAAAACTATTCCTGTTCAAATTATTTCAAATGCAGAGACTTAATAGTTTTTAGTGAAGGAAATCTTTTTGATCTTAGGGATTTCTCAGAACCTTTTTTTAGAGAGAGAACCACAATTTATGAATTTATATTAGAATTTTATAGGTTATATGCGTTATAGATGTCGATGTTAGAAGTTGAAGAAAACACTTCGAATATTAGCAGAAGATATCACTACAAATTTTTTCACTGTACAAAGGTTTTATCTGATATGCAGGCAACAGAGGCTTCCTTATATGACTTCAACAATAGTATCACTTGCAACAATAGATTTTCTATTATGTTGAATAAAGAAGCTTTGATGCTGTAAATTAATCCAGTCATGGCACAATTTGATTTGTCGGATTTTCCACCCACAACAGACTCAAATGGAGGAGCCTTAGAATAACTCCCATCAATCCACACAATAGGATGATCACCTCCCTCCTTTGTAGAGCTCACACACAGAAGCAATAAGTTACAGGTAGAGAGTAGCGCCACCTCATTATGCAGATTCATGAGATCTCGAGGAGACCCCTTAACTCCACCGATGAGACCCTTGCAATAGTGTATTTTTCTAGGCCATTTTTACAATCACATAAGACACCCTCTTTCCCACTGATCCAGGTCTCTGCAAAGAGCAGCCTATATGCACAATATCGGATCTTCCAATTTATCCAAATTTCTCCATCAGGGGATTATTCACTTTAGCTTCAGATGGTAGGAGATATTCACCCACTGGTAATACAGTTTTAGAGCCCAGCAATTTCTCCTAGCCCTCCCTAATTAGTAGGTGATAGCTCCTCCAAACATTGATTTCTTTCTTCAGGAAACCTTCAATCAAGATATTTCTCCTGATTCTCAAGTTCTTCAGAGGGACCCTTTCTTCTCTAGGACTCTCAACTTTGTAACATTTTATATCTTAGATGAATAATTTGACCCTTTAGGTATTTGACCTTAGAAGTTAGATATTCCTTTTGTAGGAGCTGCACTCATGCTCCCACTAAATAATGTTTATGATATACCTTGCAGTCCATTGGACCTATTTGTGGTGATTTTCTTTTTGAAGCTCTATGTTGCCTCCCTCGACTTGCAACGATCTAGGGAGCTTGGGCAGAGGAAACATAGAGCTCGAGGAAAGGCTGGATTCCAACCTGAGCACTAGACTATTAATCACATCTTTACACTCCAGACCACAATTGAGGAAGCCCAACATTGCTTCTATAAAGTTTACTATTGTTTCAAAGACTTTCAAAAAGGCTTTTGACTCTATCCCCATAGATCCTTTATTCCACAAACTCGGAGATATTGGCATACTCAAAGATATTAGCTTCAATTCTATTGTTCTTCTTGTTTATAGTTGCAGTGAATTATTGTATTAAAAATATATTTTGTTATAATTTACTTAGTCTCCAACATGTGGATGACGAGTGAAATATTATTTGAGAAAGAGCTTGAACTAGCTATTATCTAGTTGTTACAAAGTAAATTATAAAAGGCTAGCCTCTCCTCTCTTTCAAGTTGTTGTTCAACTGTGAGATCACTCTATGCCATACTAGAACATTTATTTTGCAAACACCTTAAATACATTGTCTGGCTTGGCATTTTATATTTTATCGTTTCTTGGCTTATGTTGTAAAGGGTTTTAATAAGATAATACATAGAAAACCCCTTTTCCAAAGGTTCAATTATAGAATAACTTATTGTTTTGGTAAATATATTAAAATTTCACTCATTTGGGCTAATTATAAGTATACTCTTCGGTGAATTACAACCTCAATTATAGATTTTAGATTTATATTATGTAACCCTAACAACCAATGGGGACTAATTAATAACCCATTAATGGTGTATAATAAATGACATTAATTACCACTAAGGGATCACTAAGTCAAAATTAACCACCATAACTCTAACCTAGGGAAACATTACAAGAAAGAATATGCTTCTAAAATAGAAAATAACACAAAACTATTAGAAGTTAGATTAAGGTTTTGTTATCACCCAAAATTGTGAGGCCTCAAATGTAATGTTTCTAAAGTATGTGGGTGCTTAATCCTTCTTTCTCTTGCTTCTGCTTGATTCATGCCCACTTGAGGAAAGGGTGGAGGGGATGCTTGGGAAAAAAGTTTCAAGCTCAGAAGAGGTTTTTCTATCCTATTTGAGGCTGCAATGAAAAAAATTCAGGGAAGTGAGACCTTTTGCTCTATAATAGTAGATTTTGACTTTTAGGATCTCTTGAATAAATTTAAAACTTAGAACAGAGATCGTACAATCAAATATAGTGCCTCGTGAGGTGATAGGGAGTTGAATAAAGAAGAAAACCAGTTAGAAGAATGTATTGAAAATAACTAGCTAAGTTGACAACCTGATTTCAACTAGAAAACAAGAAAATAAATAGAGAAAACTGAGCCTTCACACACACACATGAACATAAATCCACCACCAAAACAGTTCAACTCTTTCAATTGATGAAAAGAATTGTAGAGTTGTGTCTATTCAATACAACCTATACAGTTATACTATAATAAAGCTTGAAATTAGTTTTCTATATCAAAGTGATCCGTAAGCATAACCACAATATTTAGACACACCTACAGTGTGGGATCAGTATCATGCAACAATAAACATAAAAACAGAATGCCGAAGACAAAATTATGAGAAAATATAGGAAGAAGGATGAAAAATGCTAAAGATCCTTCCAATGATCAAACCTGTCATAGTCTTTACAAGCACATTGTTCATTGAGATTTGGGATCAGCACCATTCTCAAGCTTAGAAGAGTATGAGTAACTCCCTGGAGTTAGCCCCACATGCTGACATAACAACATCCTACGATGAATGATTGTAACTCCTTATTGAGCACCTTTCTTATGTAATAACCTATGCATGTGCCATCCCTGGGATAACACACAAACATACAAACAAATGC
The DNA here is from genome assembly GCA_034641835.2 of Pinus albicaulis. NCBI lineage: Eukaryota > Viridiplantae > Streptophyta > Pinopsida > Pinales > Pinaceae > Pinus > Pinus albicaulis. The sequence goes on from CM076570.1 coordinate 782,654,582, forward strand.
ACCTCCCTTAGAATAGTTGGTGCAACTTCTAGTTTAATGTTGCTCAGGAATCTCATCAGACTTGTTTTTTGTAACTCCCACTTGAGCACCCTCATGCAAGTATTAAGTGATTGATGTGACTGCCACTCGGCATGATATAAATATGCCCTCTCTCCACTGGACATAGCTCCTTTATATCCATCAAAATAGGTTTGCAGATGGCAGCGCTCTTCTTTGTTGTCATAACAGTAATTTCAATCCCCAAAACAACTTTCATAAATCCTAACTACTATGCTCATCTTCACCATGAATAGGATGTGTAATCACTGTCACATTTAATATCAATATGGATATTCCCTACAGGTGTCAACCTCATGTGTAAAATAGAGCCTTCAACAGTCATAAAATTCTCCTGAATAGAGCTCGCTATGCCTACTTCACTTCCTCAAAAGCGTGCATTTTCTAGTTAAATGAATAGCACAGTTGCACATCTCAGGTCTGGACATGAACTAATCATAAGGAAAACCAGGTATAAATAGTTGGATGAATGGTAGTGTTATCACTATCTATACCCTCCATTGTCTATACAGTATCGAGTTATCATTACAAGTGTAGGCAACATCATTGTATGTTATGTACTGTAACTCCATCTTCGAGGATTGCATCTATATATGTACATATGACTATGACTTGAATAGAAGATTTAATGACATTTCCTATCATGCCATCACTGTTGGGATTTTTCAATCTTTTTCTCTTATTTATTTATTGTGTGGCACATATTGTTTATTTGTTGACTCTGACTCTCTTTCATTTCCAAGATCGTAACTTTCAATGTATTCATACTAGACATTTGGTATAATCATGAGTCTAAAATTCTATAAGGAAGACTCCTGTTGTGGTTGATGATGGAAAAACCCAATCTGGTTGGTGATGGCAATTTAGGAGAGACAAACTAAATGAGGAAGTGAAGGCATGATGAAGATGTGTGTTTGATGGATTTTGGACCTGACGAGATGAGTCACCTCCAAAGATAAGTAATACAGTTACCTAAACCAATATTGAGTGCATGTGATGTAGAGGTTATTAGGTGACACCAAACATGGTTTCATAGCATAGTGATCATTCAAGTTTATTAAAATTATGGTTTTAACTTTTAATGGTCATGTTTATTTTCTGATTGTATTTCTAGATACGATTAATATCACAAGGAAGAAGTCCCAATGATACAAGAAGTCGAGCAGTGTATTATTAACACTAGATTTCAAAAACAAGCACAAAGAAATGAAACAAAGTAGTGATTGCATTCATAGGATGAAAACGTTTTTCCCCATTGGATACTAAGCCTAGTGAAAAACCAATGGCCTTCCAACTACTCGAATCCTTGATCTTTCCTCAACTAACTCTCTATTGGTATGGGTATTTAGTCATCTGAAACAATTTTTTATATAGTATAAAACATGTATGCATGTTTAGATACTTTTTTCATAAATTAACGACAATTCAACCTCATATAAACTATCCCGAGTCCTGAAAATTGGTTGGTATACATTCAACATTACGCTAATAGGATGAGACTTGAACAATTCTCCCATAACAAACTTGTCAGTTTTGCTGCTTGCCCCATTTACTAGACAGGACCCTTAAAGAGGCTAGAAATCTTGTTGATATGTATCAATCTTAAAATTTCCTCACCAAGATATCATTGCCATAGGTTTTAAACTGTTTAAAATGCTCACCAGGCATTACATATTCTAGAGCAGCATAACCATATGTTACCATAAGTACTCAAGTTGAAACATGGGTGTTGTCTCCCTCAGGTCCATCTTTTACTAGTCCAAAATCAGACAGCTTCGCATTGTATTCCTGCACCAAGTACATATCTCTCCATAAAGACTTAAGAGAATCCAAAGTGTAACACTGATCCATCTCATAATTTTGAAGTTGTAGGTACAAACTGAATCCAACAGAATATTAGATGTTTTAAAATCCTGATAAATCACTGGTCTTTTAGCCCCCCCATGAAGAAATGCTAGACCTTTTGTGCACCCAATGCAATTTTCATCCTGATAGATGAGGGGAGTGGCAAGGACCCTTCTGAATGAATAAGGGAAGTACCATTGGACATTAAATATCTAAATATATTTTTCAAAATACAAATTTACAAATTGGGATTAAGACTCTCTAGAAGGAATTACAAATTGGGATTAAAAAATTCCAAAGAGTTATGCTTTGAAGGGATTAAGGATAATCAAAAGATATGTAAGGTGTGCAATCCAAATTTTTAGGTGATAATTGTGGTGCTACAATTTAAGACCATAGTTAGCTTGCTTATCCAATAAAACCATTTATGTATGACAACTCTTCGAAGGTGCAAAATCCAGAAAGCAATAATTGATGGAAAAATAGTACATCTATACAATGATCCAGAGTTGGGGGCCTTTTTCTTGCTCCAAAGGGAAAAAATTTGACATGTAATGTCTCTAAGACAATGCATATGCATGACTACTCAAATTACTTTCTCTGAGCTAGGCCATAACAAGGATCTGTGGGTTAAGCTTGAAAAGACAAACTACTAAGAAGAGTATAATATTATACATCCAACAAGAGTAGATCTCTCCTCAAGAGAACCTCACATACCTCAGATGAGAAGAACTAAATAGGAACAAAATTAAGAATGAGGTTTTTGTCTTTATATTTTTTGATATTGGTTTGGCACAGGTTAGAGGAAAAGCATCTGAGTTGAGAGCCTAATATTTGGACCAAGAAGTCAATTTTGTATCTCTGTGTTAAGCCCCTATATTAATAGTGTAGTCCCTTATTATGTTATTCTAACCCCCCTTATCGTTATTTTTGTACCTCTGTAACCCCCATATTGTTATTATTGTGCCCTTACATTATTATTGTTAGGTCGGCTAGGATTACATTGTGGCCCACTAGGATTACATTGTGGCCCCATGGACTCCTATATATAGAAAGGAGGTTTCATCCAAGAATTGTTCATTTATGTAATGTATTGGAGGTTTCCCCCTTGAAGTGGCTCATTTCTAAGGCGTTGATATCTCTTTTCTTCTATTTTTGGAGCTGGTTACACAACATTTGGCATCAGAGCTTTGGATTCTAGGGTTTCGCTACTCCAAACAGGGCATTGTGGAATTTTCGCTATAACTTTTGTTCTACGAAGTTTCAGAAGCTGAAATGTTTAGGGTGAAAAGCCCAAATCTTGAGGAAGCTTGTATAAAAATTTCAGAGTTTGGTTTGCAATAATTTCGGAGATATGATCTGTGGAAATTAGGTCTTTTTTCAAGATCCTAAACAGGTCATCGTGGCATTTGCGCTATAACGTTTTTTCTATGAAGGTTCAGAATCTGAAATTCATATGGTGCAAAGCCGAAATCCTGAGGAAAGTGTTCAAAAAATTTCAGATATTGGTTCGTAACATTTTTGGAGATATGATCTGTGGAAGGTAGTGCTTTTTTAGGCTTCTGAATTTCATCTCAAAGAGGTGATCATGGGAAAAGTTCAATAACTCTCTCTCTAGGCATCGGATTGGAGTGCCGTAAAAATTGGTCGCAAACACATGGACTTTAGTTTCTTGGCTATCAATTTCAAAGACAAAGGACATAACAGTGATACGTGGAAAGTCGTACAAGTTCACTCTACTGAACCAATCCATAATTAGGTCATTGTGGGAGATTGGACACAACTTTGCCTTGGAGAATCAAAATCAGGTTAGACCTGTGGAATTTGAAAGAAGCTTTAGAGGGATACTATAGGACTATGTTTCAGATATTTAAAATTTTCAATTACATAGATAATTCAATTTCAATATCGAGCTCCTCAAAGCAAGTAAAAGGTGTGTATTTTTTTTCCAAATTGCATCAGTCTTGTTTGAAGAATCAAGTTGAATTGATTCCAGGGGCATATTGAAGAATTTTTTTCAGTAATGGGTTCTATTATGCCTCCAAAAAATAATTCCATACCCATTAAGCCCTCATAAAGCTATACTATGACGCATGAGGAGGAAGAATTGCAATATGAGATATCAAAATTACGGTACCAAGTGCAACAAATTTCGATCTTATGAAGAGCAACCAAAGATGACATAGATGGTTTAAAAGAAAAAATGGAGGCTAATTTGGATGGTTTGAAGGATCAAATAAAATCTATTATGGATGATAAAGTAGTGAAATATCACAATGAGCATCAACAACAAGTTATCCAACTCTCAAAGGATAACCTAACTTTGGTGCAAAATCAAATGAAACAACCGAAAGATCAATATCACATCGAAAGAAGTTCTGAAGTAGTCACAAAAACAAGAACTCGACAAGTACCATCAATTTCAAATTATCTCAGCAAGTGGAAGAACTTTCCTATAGAAGATTCCACATGGGACAATGAGAATTTTATACAGAAGCATCAAGAAATAAACAAGCGTTGAGGACAACACTTGTTTGAAGGAGAGGGGCATGTTAAGCGCTATATTAATAGTGTAGTCCCTTATTATGTTATTCTAACCCCCCTTATCATTATTTTTGTACCTCTGTAACCCCCATATTGTTATTATTGTGCCCTTACATTATTATTGTTAGGTCGGCTAGGATTACATTGTGGCCCACTAGGATAACATTGTGGCCCCGTGGACTCCTATATATAGAAAGGAGGTTTTTTCATTTGAATCATCCAAGAATTTTTCATTTATGTAATGTATTGGAGGTTTCCCCCTCGAAGTGGCTCATTTCTAAGGCATTGATATCTCTTTTATTCTATTTTTTGAGCTGGTTACACAACACTCTGATATGAAATGATGAAAATTATCATGAGGCCAAGTTGTTAGGCCATCCTTATCTCTATTCCTTGAATAAATTTAGGTCTAAAAGTCTAGAGAATGGTTTAGAAGGTAAAATTCTAAGCATAGCCAAGTGATATTAATGGAGGAGATGACCCAAAATAAACCAGACTCCTCTTCAACATAATAAGTTACTGATGAACCTGAAACCTCCCAAATAGAGGAGGTATGGCCAGTATACATTCCATAAATTATCTCAGTGTAAAGAAAAACAGGAGGGATAACTATGAGATGACAAAATAAAATATTCACGAAATAATAAATTACAAATTAATTATCCACCAAAATATATTATTAATTCTCACGAGAGCCATCAAGTACTATAGAAATAACTAAACCTAAGCAAATAGCCAACGAATTGGACAACAGAGAAAAACAAAGAGAGTTGTTGAAAAGGAACATGAGAGTTTGCAAAGGCAAACAAGATGGAGAGAAAAGAAGGGGCACATGGGACAGAAACATAAACATTGGACATCTTCAAGAGGAGGCAGGAAAATAATTTCGTCCTAGGGAGTTCAGAGATGTATATTATGTAAGAACAAGAAACAAAAGAGAAAGTATCAAACTTTTTAATTAAGAGGATTTTTTTGGGTTAAAAGATCATGTGTATACTAATTAACGTGTATGCATTAGTAGCTTATAAATGAGTTGTCTGATACAAATTTATTATATAGACAACATGGCTCCATTTCTATATCACTCAGAAGACACAAAAGATTTAAATCGGTAACAAAGGAGGTCAATAAAAAATCTTTGTAACAAAATTAATTGTGTAAATTGAAGAATTGAAACTCATATCATAACTCCAATTTATGGAAGATGTAAGGAAATAGTTCGATCATAATAAACAAAAATAAATAAAGGCTAAATAAAATATCTTGCTACTAACTATTAGCATATGTGGATAAATTGCCTAAGTACACAGGAACAAAGTGATGGTGTCAGGTCCCTATATTACTAGTATAGTCCCTTATTATTGTTAGTGTAACCCCCTTATTGTTATTATTGTACCCTTGTAACCCCCATATTGTTATTATTGTGCCCTTAAATTATTATTGTTAGGTCGGCTAGGATTACATGGTGGCCCCACTAGGATTACATTGTGGCCCCATGGACTCCTATATATAGAAAGGAGGTTTTGTAATTTGAATCATCCAAGAATTTTTCATTCATGTAATGTATTGGAGGTTTCCCTCTCAAAGTGGCTTATTTCTAAGGTTTTGATATCTCTTTTCTTCTATTTTTGGAGCTGGTTTCACAACATTTGGTATCAGAGCTTTGAGATTCTAGGGTTTCGCTGCTCCAAATAGGTCATCGTGGAATTTTCAATATAACATTTTTTCTACGAAGGTTCAGAATCTAAAAATTTTAGAGTACGAAGCCAAAATCCTGAGAAACATCGTCGCAAAATTTCAAATCTTGGTTCGCAATATTTTCGGAGATATGATCTGTGCAAGTTAGCTCATTTTGCAGGCTCTTGAATTTAAGCTAAACAAGTCATCATGGTATTTTCGTAATAAATTTTTTTCTACGAAGATTCAGAAGCTGAAATTGTTAGAGTTTGAAGCCACAGTCCTGAGGAAAATCATCACAAAATTTCAGATATTGGTTCGCAATATTTTTGGAGATATGATCTATGGAACTTAGGGATTTTTGAGGCTCTTGAATTTCATCTCAGAGATGTGATCGTGGAAAAATGTTCATAGCTCTCTCTCTCTGAGCATCAAAATGGAATGCTGTAAAAATTGGTTTCAAGTACATGGATTTTAGTTTTAGTTCTATCAATTTTAGAGCCAAAGGAGGAAACAGTGACACATGGTAAGTCATACAAGTTCTCTCTACTATACTAGTCCAAAATGGGGTCATTGTGGGAGATTGGACATACCTTTTTCTTGAAGAATCCAAATCAGATCAGACCTGTGGCATTTGAAAGAAGCTTCAGAGGGCTACTACAAGGCTAAATTTCAAATATTGAGGATCTACAATTATAGAGATAATTCAATTTCAATATCGAGCTCTTCAAAAGCAAGTAAAAGGTGTGTATTTTTTTCTTCCGAATTGCATAAGTCTTGTTTGAAGAATCATGTTGAATTGATTCCAAGGGCATATTGTAGAATAGATATCAGTATTGGATTCTAAAATGGCCCCTAAAAAGAATTCAACACCCATTAAGCCTTTAGAAAGCTCTACTATGACTCATGAAGACGAAGAATGGAAACATGACATATCAAAATTACAAGAGCAAGTGCAACAAATTTCGCTCTCGCAAAGAGAAACAAAAAATGACATGGAAGTTTTGAAGAAAGTTGTGGAAACTAAGATGGATGGTTTGAAGAAAGGCGTGGAATCTAAGATGAATGGTTTGAAGAATGGCATGGAATCTAAGATATATGGCACGGAAGCTGGCATGGAATCTAAGATGGATGACATGGAAGCTAAGATGGAAAACATGAAGAATGATCTAAAAGCAGACATGGAAGGTTTGACAAAGTTGATACAAGAAATGTTTCCTAATGGTGAAAAGATAGTAGAGGAAACTCATGATGAGAAAAAAATAAATATTAATCATGATTTCATAAAATCTAATGTTGGTGGGAAGAACCACCATATTCCAAAAATGGATATGAGGAAGTTTGATGGAAAGGATCCTGTAACATGGATACTACAGATGGAGCAATATTTTGATCTCGATAATGTGAAAAACACACAAAAGCTACGCATTGCAACTTTACATTTAGAAAAAAATACATTTATATGGTATCGATGGCTTTGCTCCCATAAAACAATTGCCACTTGGTCAATTTTTACAGAGGAAATGATAGCACATTTTGAGGACACAAAGAGAAACACCTTCTTCAGAAAATTGATAAATCTCAAACAAAAGGGTTTAATGGGGGAGCACATTGAGGACTTCCAAAAATTGAATATAAGGGCAGTTGGTATTCCAAAGGAACACAGGATTGATCTCTTCATAGGTACTTTAAAGGATAACATCCAACATGAAGTTCGCATTTTGGAACCTGATTCATTGGAGAAGGCATTCAGGTTGGCAAGAAAAATTGAATGTAAAATTATGGCGACAAGGAAGCCTACCACTGACTTCTATAAAGAGGGAAGTGTTGCTACTCCTAGATTTCCACAACCTACAAGGTTGACACCACAACAATTGGAAGAAAAAAGAGCAAAAGGGCTTTGCTACAGTTGTGATAGAAAATACACTAAAGGTCATAAGTGTGCTGAGAAGAAATTATTTTACATAGATTGTGAAGAGGAAGAAGAAATGAACAAGAAGAGGATATACACCAGGAACCAGCCCTAGAAGAGGAAGAAATGAGTCTGACCATATCGTGTAATGCATTGGTAGGAATTACCACTCCTCAAACTCTCAAGATAGAAGGACATATCAAGAAGAAAAAGGTAATAGTGTTGATTGATTCATGTAGTACCCATAATTTTATTCATTGTAAGGTAGCCAAGGAATTGAATTGTTTCCTATACCCAGCACCAGAATGTCAAGTGATGGTTGCAAATGGAGGAACTATAAATTGCTCTGGAAAATGCCATAATATCAAGCTAGCCATGGGGGAATATGCATTGAATAGTCCAATGCTTTCCATCCCAATGGGAGGTGCTGATGTTGTACTAGGAGTACAATGGTTACAATCTTTGGGGACGGTAGCTTTTAATTTTCAAGAACTTTTCTTGAATTTTTTTTTAGAAGGAAAGGAAGACGAATTACGGGGTATTGCAGGGAAGCTGGGAAAGATAATAATCTCTAATGTCATGAAAAAGCTTCTAAAGAAAGAACAACGAGGCATAATTGTAGAATTATGCTCACTAGAAGTTCCAACATCAAAATCATCTATTTCTGCAGATCTCCAAAAAGTCTTGGACAATAATTCCAAGGTTTTTGAAACTCCAAAAGGATTCTGACCTATTCGTGATCATGATCATGCTATTCATTTGATTCCAGGAAGTGTTCTTCCAAACATCAAGCCATATAGATATCCTTATTTCCAAAAGAGTGAAATTGAATGTATGATTGCAGAAATGTTAGAGGCGAGTATAACTCAACCTAGTCAAAGCTCTTTCTCTGCTCCTGTAGTATTGGTACACAAGAAGGATGGATCATGGCGCATGTGTCCGGATTATAGGGAGCTCAATAAGCTCACCATTAAAGATCAATTTCCCATTCTTGTGATTGATGAATTATTGGATGAATTACATGGAGCAATTTATTTTACCAAATTGGATCTTCATTCAGGGTATCATCAAATTAGAATGAAAACTGAAGATATTCTGAAAATAGCATTTCGAACTCATGAGGGTCATTATGAATTTTTGGTCATGCCTTTTGGCCTTACCAATGCACCGTCTACATTTCAAGGGTTGACGAATTCCATTTTAAAACCCTTCCTTAGAAAATTTGTGCTAGTATTTTTTGATGATATACTAATCTATAGAAGGTCTTGGAAGGATCATGTTCAACATGTTGACAAGGTGCTCAAACTATTACAGGAGAAACAATTATATGCAGAAACATCCAAATGTTTCTTTGGAGTACAAGACGTGGAATATCTGGGTCATATTGTGTCTCGCGAGGGTGTTAAGGTAGACCCTAAAAAAATTAAAGCCATTAAGTAATGGAAAGTCCCCACAAACATAAAGTAGTTGCGAGGATTTCTCAGGTTAACAGGGTATTATCGAAAGTTTGTTAAGAATTATGGGAGAATAGTAGCACCTCTAACAACATTATTGAAGAAATATGCATTTTCATGGACTCCTGAAGCAACTAAGGCCTTTGAACATCTTAAAGAGGCAATGTGGCTAGCACCAGTCTTAGCTACGCCAGACTTCACAAAAACCTTTATTGCGGAATGTGATGCCTCAGGAAATGGAATGGGTGTTGTATTAATGCAAGAAGGAAGGCCCATTGCTTTTAAAAGTCATCTAATCAAAGGAAAGTATTTACAGAAACCTATTTATGAGAAGGAAATGTTAGCAATACTGAATGCACTAAATAAATGGAGAACTTACCTAATGGGAAGACACTTCAAGGTAAAAACTAATCATGATAGTCTTAAACACTTTTTGGAACAAATACTATCTTCAAAAGAGCAGCAAAAATAGGTCACAAAGATGTTTGGTTATGACTTTGAAATAATATACAAAAAAGGGAAGCTAAATGTTGTTGCAGATGCACTCTCATGAAAGAATGAAGAGGTGGAAGCATTGCTTTGTGCCATTTCTATTATCCAACCAGATTGGATAACCGAAGCAAGAGATGAATGGAAGAAGGACAAAGATGTATGGACACTCATTCAAAAGTTGCAGCAAGATCCTAGTACATCTGATACATTTAGTTGGAAAATGATTCCTTATGGTACAAAGATCGCTTATATCTTTGTAAGAATTCCCAACTAAAACAAAAGATTCTTTTGGAATTGCACACTTCTCCTTTAGGAGGACACTCAGGATTTTTAAAAACTTACCACAGGGTGAAGAAAGAATTTTTTTGGGATGGACTTAAATCTGATATTCAAAATTTTGTGGCGAAATGTTTGGTTTTCCAGCAGAATAAAGTTGAGACAATTAAGACCCTGGGACTTCTACAACCTTTATCCATTCCAAGTCAATGTTGGGAGAAGATTTCAATGGATTTTATCACAGGTTTACCTAAGTCTGAAGGAAAGAGTGTCATCATGGTGGTAGTTGATAGACTTACCAAGTATGCACAATTTTGTGCATTATATCATCCATTTAAAGCAATTATAGTTGCTACTACATTTATGGACAGAATTCAAAAGCTACATGGAAGCCCAAGGGTTATTGTGGGCGACAGAGATCCCATTTTTACTAGAAATTTTTGGACGGAGTTATTTTCTTGTTTGGGTACTCAATTAGCTCATAGCTCATCTTATCATCCTCCATCTGATGGTCAAACTGAGATAGTAAATAAATGTTTGGAAGGATATCTTCGTTGTTTTGTATCTGATAAACAAACACAATGGGTCAAGTGGTTACCTCTCGCTGAATGGTGGTATAACACTTCCTTCCATACTGCAGCAAAAATGACCCCATTTCTGGCACTTTATGGATATCATCCACCATCGATCACATCATCTTTAAGGGAAAATTCGAAGGTTCAAGCAGTGGAAGATCACGTCGAGCATCAGCAAGAAGTTCTCCAGCTCTTAAAGGATAACCTGAATTTGGCACAAAATCGAATGAAAAAGCAGTCATACAAACAAATGTCCCTCAAGCAAGCTAAGAAGGATAATAAATTATCGCCAAAGTAATATGGTCCTTACAAGGTGTTGCAAAATATTGGTACTATGGCATACAAATTGGAGCTTCCTTCTTCTTCACAAGTGCATCCAATTTTCCATGTTTCATGCTTAAAGAAGGTTATAGGTGAAAACCTTCCAGTTCAAACAATATTTCTAGAACTTGATGAGGAAGGAAAAATCATATTGGAACCTGAAGCGGTGACGGAAACAAGAACTCGACAGCTATGGAATCGATCAATTTCAGAGTATCTCATCAAGTGGAAGAACTTACCCACTGAAGATTCTACATGGAAGGAGGAGAATTTTATATAGAAGCACCCAGAGCTACTCAAGCATTGAGGATGACACTTTTTTGAAGGAGAGGGGCATGTTAGGTCCCTATATTACTAGTATAGTCCCTTATTGTTGTTAGTGTAACCCCCTTATTGTTATTATTGTACCCTTGTAAACCCCATATTGTTATTATTGTGCCCTTAAATTATTCTTATTAGGTCGGCTAGGATTACATTGTGGCCCCATGGACTCCTATATATAGAAAGAAGCTTTTGTAATTTGAATCATCCAAGAATTTTTCATTCATGTAATGTATTGGAGGTTGCCCCCTCGAAGTGGCTTATTTCTAAGGCATTGATATCTCTTTTCTTCTATTTTTGGAGCTGGTTTCACAATAGATGGGGGCCCTAGACTAGGGTGGCACATAGAAGGCATGATAGGATGGCACATACCTAACCTCCTGAGGGCTGGGGGAATATAACCATTGACCTAACTTGAGGGCATCACCGAGCAGTGGTCAAGATACTCAATGATGGGGACCTCCTGAGGGGCATCTCAGACTTGAGAGCTGACCTAACTTCTACGAGGGTAATGGCCTAATCCTATAATGATGGGAAGGGGGTATAAACACCTAAAGGGTGCTCTTTTTTCCTGTGTACTTTAGGATAACATAGCATCCAGAGTAAATAATATTCATACCGATCATAAAGACATGATACACAACACCTTTACAGTGAAAAAATAACAATGATTTGATTCAAAGAAAACAACATTAGAGAAGTCTAGATTATCATAAACATATAGCAGTAGGTTAGGCTTAGATTAATGTGAGGTCATCCCCAAGGTTTTTGAATGTCTTTCCCCTTAATAGTATTTCTTTATTTTTTCTTGTTTTCATTTTTCACTGTTTAACTCCTATGCTCAGTTACTACAGCTAGATATGTTCAACAGAGGCATCCCAGGGCGATATATCAAATTTGACTTATCCATATATTTAGCATAAATGTTTACATTCATAACAGGTATTAGGCTAAAAATATTCTTCAAAATAAAATCAGATTACATCTATTATAGCTTCAGGAAGAGCCTTTTTGCTCTATTTTTACTCGTCGAACTACCTAAATGATGATTTCTTAATGCATTTGATTCATCTGATCTCATATTTAAAGGGAAACAGAAACCACTCATAAGATAAATTATATCAATCAAGTGAGAATGAATAGAGATTATATAAATAAAATGTATATCCCATTCAAACTACAATCTTATATTGCATGCTAAAACTCATTCTCTTCCTCTTAGTCTTAAGAGAAACTACCCTGAGGAACAAGCATAAATTAATTAGATAATGCAATCTCCCCACATACAACTGTAAATAGTGCATTCCCAAACCAATACCAATTGCCGTTAAATATCACAACAACACTAGGTTTAGAGGTTGACTTGGAGTGTATAGCATAAAACCCATTTTCCAGCACCTCCTGGAGAAGAAATAATCACAACTCAAATAATAGAGAAAATCAATTGACACAACTGACTATAGAGGAAAAGTTTCTAAAGTGTGGAACAACACCTCTTAATATTAGTACTTGGCAAACATGGATTTTACTGGTATCGAAATTGACCAAAGCTCTGGTTAGGAACTCAATTGCAGTAGAACCCACTTTCATAACTCTCCACAATATATTCTCTCATTGCCCTTGTTTGTACTAGAAAGCCACAGAACTATCCACAAACCAACCATGTATTATAAGGTTGGCTAATGCTTGTGTGAAGATTAACGCTATTGAGGAGGCAATGTTGTTTTATAATACTTATATGATCCTTAGTCCCTTCTTTGAGCCATGTGATTGTCTAGGCCATCCGAAGTCATGAATCTAATGCATCGGCCTTGATTATCTTCGGATATGCAAGATCTAATCAACGACTTTGTCTAGTAACTATTTACTACATTCCAGAATGTGACTTCCCTACACAAAAATTCTAAACCTAATCTTTTATATTTGAATGAATTTGAGAAAATTTTACACACAATGCATATGTACCAATTTCACCAATTTTACACACAACGCATATTCACCCATATGCATTCATAAAATCTCAAATCTGTTTTACAATTTTCACAGAGAAGATATGTACCAATTTCTCAGTTTACCCAAACCAAGCCCTAAAGAATACCATAGTACCATGTCCCAAAATATTTTATACCCAAAGTTCCTGCTACTGCGCTGCCTGATAGAATGCACACTATCTCCAAAGCATAAGCGGTTTGGTTCTCTTTGACAATGAAATCTACCCAAATATTAATGAAAGGCTTCCATACCCAAACTAATAAAAATGGCTTCCATTATCACAAGAACTCTTGATTTAGAGCGTGGGATGGGGTATATATACTAAACCATTTCAATAAGCACAACCCAACCAATAGAGCTAATGAAGTTGACACAACCCACTAAACTACAAGGTTCTGAGCCCTAGAAGAGTACCTCTTAAAGTCAGCACATGGAAATCATCGGTGTTATGGCCATTAGAATTGACTAAAGTTCTGGTAGAAATGCATGGAAGCAAACCCACTTCCTTTACTATCCACAACATCATCTCTTATTCCCCTTCTTCTTGCTAGAGGCTCAAAGAAACCATCTAGTCCACTCTGAACCAGAAAGTTAGCACAACTTTGAGAAATATTTTTTTGAACCTGGGTACTATTAAGGAGGCACTGTCATATTATGATCCATTCATCGTCGGCTCTTCACCATGTAGTTTTGCAGGGCATCCTAAGCCATGACTCTGACACCTCCGAATCAGTAATATTTACCCCTGAAAGATATGACCAACAACTTTGTCTAATCAACTAAGCTCGAATTCCAGAATAGACTCGATCTCACGATGCATTCTTAGATCTCAGTTATGAGTGCAGAGGACTCTAAAGAAAGGAATTGTAATAGGATGGAGCCCAAATCTCTACTTGAAGTCGTCCCCTCACTAAAATTTTAATAAAAACTGATAGATTGTATGAAAATTAAACAACTTGTTAACATTTCAATTAATCCAAGTATTGCTAAAAGGAAGACTACACAACCATCCCAATCAGCCAACCAGGCTTAAGATCAATAACTGCATCATGTATGGGTCTCCATGCCAATCCTTAAATACGCCCACTCTAAACAAACCTGTAGTTTAAATGCACAGATTGCCTCTGCATGTGATTCCTAGTGCAACAAGAAAATTAACGAAATCTGTTACTGTTTTAAATAATTCTCGCCTTGTTGAAAGTTCTGACGTGAGGTTGCAGAAGAGTCAATAACCATGCATTGAAGCCCCAACCAGTAAAGCCCCAAAGCCCCAACCAGTAAAAAATGGGGTGAATGTAAATCCAATGCCCCTTGTACGCAGTAAATCGCGGATGAATGCCATTCAAATCCGCTCCAAACTAGAAAATTGGGAGGCGAATCCATCCTTTAATGTTTATGCACATTTATTTTTTTTGGCTAACAGGGAATAATTAATTATTTTTAAAATAATTGTAGGTATAACTATATAAAACTATATAAAATGGGTTTTATATAAAAAAAAATTCCCCTCCAAAATCTAAAACCCCTTAAAATTCGCCTTTGGGCAAAAATTCGCCCCTAAAATTTTCCCTAGGCACCAGTCACTCCTCATGTGTATTCAATGTGATGTAAGACACTCCTACTCCACAAATAAGTCCCACACACTACAATACACCACCATGCACCCATGTTCACCGGTAGTCCACTGCTCAATGCTAGATGCTCCCACACATCCTTTGATGTGAAGGCCTAGAGATGTGTCTCTACATGTCGGACCACTACTCTGCTCCGCTACGACCTATGTGCCCCGCACAAAGGTGAAGAATCCTTGGCTCCATAAAAGGAATTGTTTGGTGTCATGCCAATGCCACCTCCTCCGACAAGCTCCTGCTAAAGTGTGTTGATCACCACGTGAACCTGCGTACAAATGTCATACCAAGACAACCCAAGGAGTCTGACCATAAACTGGTTGGCCACTAGAGCTGACCGAAACTCCCCTTACGAATGTGAATGCTCAACTGCTAGGCCAACTGTACCCTCCAAGACATACTCAACCAGCCTACCTGGGAAATGATAGGTAGTCCCACCTAGATCCCAATGCCAGTCTGGGGTTTCTATATTCCCAGCACCTGGAAAATCTTGCTGAAGTACACTTGGTCCCACCACCATCTCCATAACCCACTCCACCAAGTACCAACTCAAAATCTCCTACCATCCAACCTCAACATGTGGATGTTTCACCCTGTGCAACTCCGATCGTCTCATCCCACTATCTAGGTCAACATATGAAATCTAACTAGGTGGCTCCTTCTCTCTCTCTCTCCAATGGGAAGAGGTGACCCAAAATTGTTGTTATCCTCATCTATGTATGCGTGAAGGGGGCTGCTCTGACACTCCAATGTGCCCTCTAGCTGTACCATTAGGGAATCCAACCGTTCCCCAACGTGGGCCAACTTGGCCGCTAACTAGGCAATAACCACTCTCATTCCCTCCAGTTCCTCATTCTGCAACAAAATAGCCTCTCGTATTGATGTGGCCTTCCCTTTCAAAGCTGAAAGGATGGCTTGAAGCTAATGACACTGTTGTGTACGACCATCATCCAATACCTCTATATCTCCTAGCGCCTCATCAAGGGCTAGCCCAAAGAATGGTTGCACACCCTCCTCCATATACACTCCAACATGTAAGACATGCTAACTAGTCAGTTGCATGTGATTGTCATCCGAAAATTTGATCATAAACCTGGAGGCCTCTCTACCTATCGGCTCCTCAACAACAGTGGAGCTATCTCTCGACACGTCATCAATGTGTGATGTATTTATATCATTAGAGAACTCAATCAAAACCTTGGATACCCCATCAATGGATACCTCAACAATGGGTGGTGTCTCATCAGCGAGTGTACACTCAATTGTCTCCTTGCCAACCATGGCCCCTTCAACTACTCTTTCATCTTATTCCTTAATCTGACTCACCATCCCTACATAATTCCACGGAACTCCCCCTGATTTTTGCATGTCTCTTAGTTAACGGAACTCCCAAAAAGAGAGGGATGCTTGAATGTCATGTCCCAATGATTGGTATGCCCACCAATTTGCTGTCAATAACTCCACATCAGTTGCAATAATGTCTTTCCATCTTGATGTATTATCCACCATTCTATGCATAGTGGATTTGTTGTATAATTGAGAATGGTCTTGATTCCAAATTGTTGCATGAATCAGTTTCTTCCCCACTTTAACCATGACTTGTTGCACCCTAATCACCTCATTCAAGGTTACTGCCATGGCGTATGAGTTTAAAATTTCTTGGGATCCCATGATTTCTTAGTTTTTTATTCTGGTCTTGTCATAGAATGAGGGTTTCCCATAGGCTGAGCCAAGATTATGCTTTGGTACCACTGTAATATCCCAAATGGGGATTAAAAGTAATAAAAGTGCAAATAGACAAGAAAAAATGCAAACACCATTACAAGCTCAAACTGGAGCCAAAATCACTGTTCAGCCATTTTATTAATTTATTGGGAAAGAGTACAATTGAGGTGCTGGAAAGTTTACACCTAGGCTTAGTCAAGGTAGGCTTGAAGAAAAAATAAAACCAAAGCAAAAACTTTGGTTGAAAGTGCTGCTGTGTGGCTCAGTCTCTGCGTTGCCTAGCCCAGAAATGTTGTTATTATCTGACTTTGGACTGCTGGTTGGGTTGCTTCCTCCACTCTGAAAATTCCGGGCTTTTAACCCTGGACACTAATCACCAAACCCACAAAAACCCACGAAGGAATTGGCCAAATGTCGACCCCAGAATTTTGGCCCAACTTCCTCTCGCTCCTCTAGTTGCTGGCTGCATTAGGATTTCTATTTGAAGCCTCAAACCTTCTTAGAAAATTCTGCCGAATTAATCTTCGCTTCTGCTCAATAAACCCAGAAAAACCTAGAAAGGGTTCGCCCAACACTTGACTTCAGAATCTGGTCCTCTTGGGCTTGGCTCACTACGTTGTTGGGTAAATCAAACCTTTGGATGAATTTGTTGGAAAATGCCTCTAGAGAGCTACGAAAATTCCTGGTAGGAGGTGGCTAATCTCCCCTCCAAATCGCCTGCTGAAACTCTGCTGCTCTCCACACTCCTGACACCCACACCGAATTGAACTACGCAATCACTGTGCAACCTACAATACCTTTGCGCAGTCCTGAAGGGGCTACACTCTTCCTGTTTCTACTGTTTTGTAATTCCCCCCACCAAAAAGTAGAACTCCTCTCCATAGTGGGCACTCGAAGTCCCCCGAGGTAGAGTTTGAGATCTCTGCTTGAAGATCTCGTGTGCTAAACAACACTACAGACATGGCTATCTGACTCAAGCATACTTCAGTCAAAATGACCAAGAGTAATAAGATGAATGAATGAATTCCAAATGAGCATTCCCTTCTTCCTTTTATGCATTGAGCCCCAACGTATGCCTTGGGTCCCACCTTGGCCTGCATTGCCTCTCCTTGACCAATCATGTGCTACCTCCCTCTAGGCGATCCCACATTGTCCTTTTCGTGCCTCTTCTACGCTGCCACCTAAGGCCAATTCGACCCCACCACTAGAGCCGCAATTTTCCCTTGGGGACTTTAGGAAACAACTTTATTTAGCTTAATTTTCACCCAACATTAGGAAATGCCAAAATAAATCAACATTAATATTCAAAATAGCTGACTACTAATTTCGAATATTAAAAAAATCCATAATCCTGAAGGTTGTCTTCACTTGTGATCTCCCATTTGATGAATTTCTGAAGTATAGGACAAAGGTTTGAGTAAACCTACAAGTTGGAGTGTTACCACCATCATTGTCTCATTGACTTTGTCCTCTCGAGAGTCTTTTTTGACCCCATATACCCATTTTCTTTGGGAGACATTGATGCCACCTTACAACCACCATAAAAAGCCAATAGGAAACTATTTTGTTTTTTTTTTTTCTCTACAAGTCTCAAAATTTCAGTAGTCTATCACACTTCATATGTGTCCTAGAGAGTCTAGTAATGTCTTTGGATGTCTAGACTGGACTTAAAAATGTTTGTATAAATATGCATATTACATCCATATACCCAATGTGTGGGCTTCCTTCATCATAGCTACCCTAGTGCCATGGCATGTGGCTTGGAGCATTCCCTTTGCCCCCACTCTGTTCCATCATCATTTCACACAAATCCTACCATTTGATGGATGTACCATGGACCCGTCACCCCCTTAGAGGTTGAAACCACCTAATATGGTCATTTATTAACCTCTCTTGTTGAGCTTGCTAACATTTGTACATTTTAAAGCCTATTTGGAAGGGCATTACACTATGAAGTGTCCACTTTTTCCCCTGGTTAGTAAGCTTATTTACATAATTACAATAATGGATTGTTGTACTGGAAGGTGAGGAGGACTAATGTACTTTCTTTTTCAATTCTATGGAGCAAAGCAAATTCTAATCTAGTTTACTCTAATCAGCTTCTGAGCAATGCAAAGCAGGTCATTTTTTTTGTTCCATAGAATTGACATAAAAAGTACATTAGTGTAGAATTTGTTCCATAATCTTTTCCTTAGGCATACACTAGGTGTAGACTTTGATATTCCTAGATACAAAGGAAAAAAATTGGGTGTTAAGATTACAATTGAAGTGTTGGAGGAGTAATGTCATTTCATCCAGACAAGGAGAAAATATGCTCGTTGTAGAATGACAAAGTTGACACATGTTGTAGAGTGCATAGGCCTAGATACCATAGAGATAGGTAATTCAAAACTACGCACACATTAATAAATGGTTGCAAATAGAGGTAAGGGAATGTTAGAATTGCAAACAAATTTTACCACAAAGAGGTGATGCAATGGAGAATGATCAACATGGAATGGTAGACCTAACAAGGCATATCTGATAGGCTCTATACGATGCTCAAGGTGATGGCCACTGCTACAAAGTCATGGCTCCAATACCACTATTGGGCTCACGAGAATGCAAGAGATATTTAGGATAAACATGAGATTGCATAATATTAACCATGTATACATATAAAGACAAGTACATGTGACATTTGGATTATCCTTCCAAGGTCCCTTGGGATTGAGTCAAAGTGACGGTTCATGTTCCTCCACACCAACCCTAACAGATTAGGTGTCGAAAAAATATAAATAAATAAATAAAAAAACCAAATAAAATATAATTAACTACATATGTACATAATCCAACCTGAATTCAATAGATCATTGAATTTTTATCTTTGTTTTATGTCTTGAAATTTGCTAGTTGTAGGAACATTCAATTGTTGCCCTTGATGGGTGATTTATATTTAGAGATAAGGAGTATGAAGGATGAATTTCCCATGATGAATATTAATCTAATGGATATTTCCCATATTTTTGAATAAATTTCGTGTGGTTTTGACCAACTGGATTTCCTCCACACATACAAAGAACACGACATGATTGCTGATATATTATGAAAGGAGGGTTTACTTCTCCCCAATGAATTCATACTAGTTGGTTTCTTATAAGGGTGGTACAAAGTTCATACATTTGATAGTCTAGATGTTCCTCTTATGTATTGACATTGATTCTTCTCAAACAATGAATAAACATTTTTGTAGTTGATCTCTAAAATAAGATTTTATTAGTTGTTTTATGTACATATAATTTCTTTTAAAAAAAAATTATCACATTATTAATCCAACACTTCAATTGAAATTGGAGGAAGAGTTTAGAGGGAACGCGATGGCTGCAGGTGGCAAACCTAAGGCGAAATACTCTGGATCTCTGAGCTCTGAGGCGGCGAACCATGGACAAGCTTCTGCTGAGCAGAACCTTACTGCGATGATGTCTACTTACCTAGAACCTGAACTGTGTTGGGATGCGGACTTACGGGTTTTTGCCCCTTTGCGCGCGGCGGCTGCATTCTTCTCTCCATGCGGCCTCTGGCCTCGGCTAGACTCTGCAGACCATCACCGCCATCAGCTCTGTGTTGAAGGGAACCAGTCCCACACACTGGCCCACGATTGTCGTTCTGATGGGGTCCTTTGCTCAGAACCAGCGTTATGGTCACATTGCAGATGCAGCTGATCTATTGGACTTGCAGTCTCTCTGTGCAAGGCTTCCTTCCATGGCGGCTACCCTTCTGCAACTCCCTCCTGGGGGCTTCGGCTTCAGGCACCTGACTGTTCACTGTCCAAGACATCAGACCCGGAGAGAAATAGGAGCTGCGACTTCACTGGAAATGTTAGACAGGAGAAGTCCCCTCCTTATCTTCCCTAGGGCAGATTTTCTCCCAGACGCACAGGTCACTCTGGCACTGGGTCTAGGCACCCCTTTGACTCTTTTCAGATCTAAATCTCTCAGCCTACCAGCAGAACCATCCTGCATTGGGTCAGTTCTTCAGATTTGGTACAGGATCTAAAACTGGATCTAGAATGGCGGATTGGGATCCCTTCAGGTTTTCAGAGAATTCTCTTTCAAGGTAAACAACTTGAAAACCATCTTCCCCTCTCTTCTTACAGCATTTCTAGAAATATCTCTTTGGTGTTAACCTTTCGTTTGAGAGGAGGTGCAGAGGGACAGGCATCCTCTGCTCCTCCTTTCTCTTACAAAGATGCAGTACACTCTGAGAACCCCAAACCCCCGGAAGCCCTTAAACCTAAGTCTTTCTTGGTTGACAAAACAGAGGAAGTTCCCTCTGTTGAACTCACCCATGAAGGTCTTGCAAACCAACTTCAAGATTT
Organism: Pinus albicaulis; assembly: GCA_034641835.2. Lineage (NCBI taxonomy): Eukaryota > Viridiplantae > Streptophyta > Pinopsida > Pinales > Pinaceae > Pinus > Pinus albicaulis. The sequence goes on from CM076570.1 coordinate 782,675,758, forward strand.
TTCTGAAAGAGCCATCATCTGTAGATTTAATGGACTGTGGCCGCGATCTCAGGATCTTTATGCATGGGTCCATGAAAACTGGACTCATCATTGTAAGATCAGTTTCTGTTCGAAAGGATACTTCATTGTTTTATTTGAAGACAGTAAGCATTATCAAAAGGCCTTAGAAGAAGGCCCTTGGTTCATGGGAACTGCAGGGCTCTTCTTGACTCCTTGGTTCCCAGAATTTGATCCAACAACTGCTGTGATCACTAAGACACCTGTCTGGATCAGGCTTCCAAACTTACCTGCCCACTTATGGCACACTGCAGTCTATAAAGCTATCGGCAAAACCTTGGGCAGTTTTATTATGGGAGATTATTGGCGAGAAGCTACAGGACTTTACACATATGCCAGATTATGTGCGGAGTTAGACTTAAGTAAAGGACTTCCAGACCAAATAAATCTCAAGATAAACGACTTTGTATGGACCCAGACACTGGATTACGAAAATACTGCTTTCTGTTGCCGCCATTGCCACCAATCAGGGAATCTGCAGAACTCCTACCCATCCCTCCCGGAAAAAAAGAAAAAGGATATCCTTTCCAAACCCAAGCCAAAACGATGGGCTCCATGCTCTCCACCTCCAGTCGTGGATTCGGATTCCTCTAGCTCTGAAGATGAAGGTAGCGATGCAGAAGTGGCTTTTTCCCCTCATTCAGGGGCCCCTCCCTCCGAAGGTCAGGTGCACTCCTCTGATGCTGTCATTGCCCAGAAACGAGTCCATGTGACCTCCTCTTCTGATTCAGAAAAGGAGGGCTCCCCTGTGGTGAACCCCAATCTTCAAGTTGTTATGGCTCATTCACCTCAGGCTGGTTGGGTCGAAGTCAAAAAAAGGAAAGGGAAAAAGCTTCGTGTTGAGGCTTCTACCCACTCTGGGTAGAAGCAAGTCCTTTTGCTTCTAGTCATATGTTGTAGTTTCTTGCTTATTTTTCTTCCTCCACGGAACCGAGGTTGATAGTCCTATCATTTTCGGTTGCCGATTTTCTGTCTCTCTTGATTGTATCATCTTGTACCATATTTTTTATTAATAGAATTAGTCCAATTCAGAAAAAAAAAAAAAAAATCCAACACTTCAATTTTAATCTTAACACCCACTTTTTCCCTTTTTATCTAGGAATCTCAAAGTCTACACCTAGTGTATGCCTACGGAAAATATTATGGAACAAAGTCTACACCTAGTGTATGCCTAAGGAAAAGATTATGGAACAAAATA